>SJYX01017390.1:0-10885 GCA_006410675.1 Oreotragus oreotragus
ACAGAATCCCCTATCAAATAGTCCTACAACTGTCCAATTATTCTCTTCAAATATATTAAAGTTGTCTTTAGGTTGCTTCATTGACTTATTAAAGTACTACAAAATAATTTTCATGTAAAAATAATCATATATTAAAAATGATACACATTTTCTGCATGTCTTCCTATAGCAAAAATAATGAATGAAAGCATTTTCAAATGTTACAATTTTTAAAAGTATTGATATTATCTTATATTAATTTTAAAATTATGATGGCAAGAACATTAATGTATAGTATTTAGTTGTAATTACTACCTGCCCTAGTCATGCCTTCCCTATTTGTTCCAGGCAAGGATGAGTGTTCAAAATGACACACTCCATGACAATGAAGTCGTATGTAAAGCAAGAACATCAAAATTCTGGTGTTAAATAGATGGCAAATTTAATATTTAATTCCAGTAGTACATTATTGAATAATACATTAAAAAAATATGCTAAACCACAACATCAATTTTTATCTGTGTTTTTCATTTGTTTAATGTAGGCCTTGGACTTCCCTGGTGGCTCAGACAGTAAAGCATCTGCCTACAAAGCGGGAGACCCAGTTTCAATCCCTGGGTGGGGAAGATCCCCTGGAGAAGGAAATGGCACCCCACTCCAGTATTCTTGCTTGGAAAATCTCATGGACGGAGGCGCCTGGTGGGCTACAGTCCATGGGGTTGCAGAGTGGGACATGACTGTGTGACTTCACTTCACTCACTTTGTATTTTCACTTAAGCACTTCACCTCCTACAACTGTAACCTCAAAGAACCATGATTAGGAAACATGCTAAATTTATTTAACAAGTCAGGCATCTCGTATTTCTCATTACTTTGTATGATGTTATGCACATTATACATATACGGATAAATGAACAAAGAGATGAACAATTGAAAATTATTATAAATGAAATACAAAGCATTTCTTTATAATGTTTTACTTTATGATTAGTTTGCAAACCTCGTGATTTTATATCAACTTTTTTGTCCTCTATGCATAGCACAAAGCTGAAAACACAGGTGTTCATATTTGGTAAAAAAATACAGCTAATAAAAAACCTGTGACTATCTCAAATACACTTTATAGAAATTAAGAATTCTGCATGGCAAACTGAAGTAATGTGCCTAGGTTACACAGCACCATAGTTCTGGTGGACCTAGAGCTCCAGACCATGCTCTCTGGGGACCAAGCCTTGTGTTAGAGACCATCTTGACAGACTACCTCTCTATAAGAAATGGTCGTTTTCCTTTTAAAATTTCAAAGATATTCTCATAAGTCAATGTAGAAAAATGGATAATAAGGGATTTTATTACTTGTCAGTCATTTTTATCTGAAAAGCTCTTTCTCATATATGATACTTTGATACCAACTCCTGCTCTATGATACCTAATGAATTAGAGGCATTGATCACAAACACAAAGAGTTTGGCTTTCACAGAGGCGTCTCAAAGGTACAAATAAAATAGTTTCAGAAAAGTTCTAGTACTTGTCCACTCAAGTACATAAAACTATTAAGAAATTTAAAAAATACATTGTAAAAACTACTTCTAGGTACAACTACTCAATCAAGTTGAGGTAGAATAAAGTGCAAAAACCACTGGTATTTAATTTCCAGCCATAAATACCTAACATTGGCATAACATCATCCATCTATAAAGCCAAGCTGAATCTAAAAGTTCATGTTAACCATCCACAAGACAGACACACAAATATACCGAGTACACAAAAGCTTTATTTTTCACATAAGGAGTTTCATTCCCTGATCTTTGTTTTCAAGGCCTGCTATTTGTAAACTGTTGGTATGAAAATGATATTACTTAGATGGATCGATTCATTTCCTTTCGTTCCAGAGAAAGGCATTCTCATATGCCATCTAAAGCAACCATTGGTGCTTCAGTTCAAGACTTGATTAACCTTAGATCTGCTTCAGCAGTAACAGAAAGAAAACACACAAGAATGGGATGCTGATTCTTGTTGGTTTCACTCATGTGACCCTCCTTTTCTAGGACGTGGTACCACGCGGGCCTGTGAGCACTAGTCTCACAGGTATTCCTTATTGAATCGACAGAGGGGATAAATACTTCAGGAAGATGAAAAGGAGCAAAAACAAACAAGCAAACAAAAACCCCTTGGACCTGACGTTATGGAAAAAATTAAAAAGACACTAAGATGAAAAAAAAAATCGTGTCATGGTTTACATGTGGGATTTGGATGGAATCTAGGGCTGTGGTTTAATTCGAAACTCACCATCTCAAAACCACTTCTTTTCATCCGCCTGCAGGACTTGAGGTAAGTACGTATGCGCTTTCGGGCACGCTCTTGATATTCAGGGAATTGTCGCCTGCATGAGTCAATGATAGCCTGGATCTTTTCTTTGGGCTGCTTAGAGATTGGGACCATTCGGTCCAAGTTTTCATCTACAAACAGCCTGACAAACATCTGTTGGCAAGAGGGAGACAGAGGAGAAGGGTTTGGAGGGCTGCTCTCTGCTGTTCCTAGCTTCCTGTCTTGATTACCGATAGGAAAATACTCTTTTCTGGTTTATGCACTGGAGAACTTTGCAATGGAAAGCCAGAAATTTTAAGCAAACACCCTTTAAAGACCTTCTAAATGGTTGGATTAAAAATTGAGAGAGAAAGAGAGAGAGAGGCAGACAGACAGACAGACAGAGACAGAAAAATATAGACTATCGTGTAGAAAAAAAATCAAGAAATAACAGTAGACTGACAATTAAGCACCCCGTAAATTCTCTATTAATAATAAAAATGACTGTTACATTGCTACACTGCACAGTATACTAATCTCAGAAAACAAACAACAGATTCTTTTGTCATGCATAATTAGGTAAGCTTTGGAAAGCAAAAAACAAAAACAAAAAATAGCGGATGACAGGCAGGCTCTTCTGGGGCATAAGCTGAGGCCCCCTTCATCCGCTAGGTAAACATGCATACTCACACAACACAACTGCAGTTTTCAGCTCACATTTGGCTTTAAAATTCTAAACAAAACACAGCAATTCTGGTGTCTGGTTGGCAAAGAGTGTTTCATGTACTTTTTAAATCCTTCTGTAAATTAAACAAACATGTCTCTAAAATATCCACATTTACCAACAAGCAACAACATGAAAGTGAAGGGGTAAAAATCCAGCCACACAGGGAGGTGGCAAGACTCACATTAAAAGCTTTTAGCCGCTCTGCCTCCACGCCATCTGTCTCGTTAGCTTTCTCAGAATCTTCGTGGTCATCGTGGTCATCTTCATCCTCATCTCCCCTGTTTAGAGACAGATCCTCAGCACCCCGATCCACACTCTCATTTTTGCCCGAGTCGTAGCTTGAATAGCTATGCGCAGGGGACTGAAAAGAAAAGAAGAAATTGCTGCTTTGAAATTCCTTGCATGAGCTAATAAATTTTGTTTTGCTTTTAATGTCAACTGTTTCTCAAAACTTCAGTTTAAATAAGCTGATAATTCTAGAGCTGTGGCTATTTTCACTTAAATCAAAATTAACTTAAATGAAATCAAATTAAAACTTCATTTCCTCTGTCACACCATTCACATGGCGAGTGCTCAATAGTCACATAGAACATTTCTGTCACTGCAGAAAGATTTATTGAATTTAGCTTTTTGAGAGCAATTACTGTTTCCATTCACTATACATATTGCAGAACAAAAAACAACCTGCAATCAGTTTTGTAAAGGAATTGTTGAATCACATATTCTTGAAATAGAGATGACACCAGCGCTTAGTCCACCTAACTGCATTAGTATTCTTGAAACAGATCAGGGAACTGAGGGGTAGGTATATTTCACGGATTTGCCCAACAAGGACTATACAAACATTGATGCTAGGATTGCTAGGATAACATGTTTTAAGGTCACTTTATAATTTGTCTATGAGTCTAAATAAAGATGGCATTTGATTTTGGTTTAGAAAAAAGTAACTAGGTTTCCTTCTAATCATTTGTCAAGCTCAGTGCTTCATAATGTACTAAGGAAGGCCAGCCAAGACAATTTTCACAAATGTAGGTGATTGTGTCCAAGACCAACTATGGGTCCTGCTGCGATATCCTTTACTTTCTTGTTAGCTGAGCATCTGTTCCAATCCTGCGGTAACCAACCTCTTCTACCCTAGGTATCACTGCTTCAAACCCTCAGCTCCAGATGAAGAAAGCGTGCCTGTAACTAAAATCAAGTTGGAATCTAGCAGAGCTAAGAAGAGTAGAAATAGTCCTGGGAAATCATTTGGGCATCTAGATTCAACAGTGCCGGAAATGAAATGAACTCACGGATCTTTCCAGCTGTGGGATATTATATCCTTTCAACCACCCCTTTATATTTTTGCTTACATCTGAGTTTCAGTCCTTTGTGGTGGAGCTTGGATTAGTACAGAAATCAGTCATTACTGGGTCAGACTAACAACCCCAAGTTTCATATATGATAACTTAGATACCCGGGTCAACCCCAGCTAGTATATATAATTTCTGTAAAGAACAGAAACTATTCTGAAATCTAACAACAAAGTCAAATACTTTTGAAAGACCTTTATAATGGGAAATTTTAAATCATTAGCCTTCAAAACTGCCTCCATGCAATGACAACATATGTGTTGAATGCTTTAAGGACTGCACGACTATATTATTACCATAAAATCAGAGAGAAAAAAACTCAAATAGATCACTGACATTAAAAGTAGAGTTACAATTTAAAATAAAGCCTGTCTTTATAGTTCAGATCATTAACAGGGTAGAATCACCTAATCAAATATAAGGCAAATATTCCATAGGTTTGAAAAATATACCATATATGCCTTTAAATGATAATATTTTAAAAGTATTATAATACATTTATCTGAATATAAATATGCTGGGCTTATTCCAGTCTACTACAGATAGTACCACTTAGCACCATGAAGGATGTTCATGGATAGCCCCAGGTAGTCAAGGTAAAAAAACCCATCTTACACCTGAGAATATTCAGGATCTAAACTNTATGCCTTTAAATGATAATATTTTAAAAGTATTATAATACATTTATCTGAATATAAATATGCTGGGCTTATTCCAGTCTACTACAGATAGTACCACTTAGCACCATGAAGGATGTTCATGGATAGCCCTAGGTAGTCAAGGTAAAAAAACCCATCTTACACCTGAGAATATTCAGGATCTAAACTGAGAACATAATCAATGTTGTTGTTTTTTTAATCCTTTGACAAAATAAACTAAAATTTTTGTAACTCTGAATTCTCTTTCACAGATGGTATGTCATTTCTTGCCTGTCTCACTGTTGAAGATCTAAAAGCTTTCAAGACTAACTGAATTAAGTTCAATTTCTACAGATTCCCATTTCAACCTCAGTCTATTTGAGTCTTTCCCTTCACTGTAAACTCTTAATATTCAATGGCTTTTGACACTGATTTAAATACCACCATTGTGCTGTGCATTTCTTTTCATGTTAATATGCATTTTTTTTCCTTCAAGCTAGACAATGGCACCCCACTCCAGTACTCTTGCCTGGAAAATCCCATGGGTGGAGGAGCCTGGTAGGCTGCANTTTTTTTTTTTACTGTCCAAATTATTTGCTACACTAAACTGCTTGGTGGTTTCCTTGGTTATTTAGAGCAGGAGTCCTCAAATCCAGGATCTAATGCCTAATGAACTGAGGTGAAGTTGATAAAATAATAATAAAGTGTTCAATAAATGTAATGTGCTTGAAACACCCCAAAACCATCCTCCTTCCCCCAGTCAGTGGAAAATTGTCTTCCATGAAACTGGTCCCTGGTGCTAAAAAGGTTGAGGACCCTGGTTTAGCATATATAGCATCTCAAAGTATCATTTGCCTCAGCAACAATGTTTACTTTCTTGTAAGACCCAGCATGCTTTAAAAGCAAGCACACAAGCTTTTGAAAATTTAAGCAGTCCAAAGGAGAACAGATCATTAGGTTCAAGATAAAACAATCAAAGCTGATAGAATCTACTAAAATATCAATGGCCATTAGTGCTTAAGATAGCATTCATAGGAAATGGAATAGAGATATTAATGGAGTAATTCTTTTCGAATCTGAATATAAGAAACATTAATGTTTAATGGTCCATTTTCAAGAATAGATGCTAACTTAAGAACGAGGAACTACCTACCAATGCTGCTGCTAAGTCGCTTCAGTCGCGTCTGACTCTGTGCGACCCCATAGACGGCAGCCCAACAGGCTACCCGTCCCTGGGATTCTCCAGGCAAGAACACTGGAGTGGGTTGCCACTTCCTTCTCCAATGCATGAAAGTAAAAAGTGAAAGTGAAGTCGCTCAGTCGTGTCTGACTCTTCGCGACCCCATGAAATGCAGGCTCCTCCGTCCATGGGATTTTCCAGGCAAGAGCACTGCAGCGGGGTGCCATTGCCTTCTCTGTACCCACCAATAGCTAGCTTGAATAATGACTTGTTGCTAATGTAGCAACCTTAAGGTTTACAAAACTGCAAAGTCCAGGCAAAGAAAGGGAGAGAAGGATGGATGCCTAGGGTTTCACATGGGCTCATTCCATTGGTGAATTCCAAACATAAGAATGGGAATAAGTGCCCAGAAAAGGGGGAAACAAGAGGGCAGGAAGGGACCTGTGCATAAACAGGAAGAGCATAAACTAAGGCGAAGTCTGAGACGATGGTTCGCCCCACAGTAGTCAGCCAATGAGGAACTGGGGGAGGGGCTTGCATGCTAGGGAATGAACTGCTTGCTGTGATGACACTGGGTGTGCCTGCTCATTGGACACTTGATCTTGCAAGACCTTCATTAAACCGTGCTTCTCTCTGCATCTCGGTTCTCCCAAGTCCATTCTTTGGATTTGGGTCAGTGGGTTTTATTTCCTACAGGAATTTATCTTTATTGGAGTTTTATCAGATAAATAATATAACAATTATTTCTGTGCAATGGCTTTAAATACTTATTTTTAAGGCAGTATAGCATTTTAAGGCAGTATCAGTTCAGTTCAGTCGTTCAGTCGTGTCCGACTCTTTCATATTTCCCACTATGGTTTTTTAAAGGATACTGAATATAGTTCCCTGTGCTATACAGTAGCTCCTTGTTGTTTACCTATTTTGTATATTGTAGTTACCTATTTTGTATATTCATGGAATGAATCGCATGAATCGCAGCAGCCAGGCCTCCTTGTCCATCACCATCTCCCCGGGTTCACTCAAACCCACGTCCATCCAGTCGGTGATGCCATCCAGCCATCTCATCCTCTGTCGTCCCCTTCTCCTCCTGCCCCCAATCCCTCCCAGCATCAGAGTCTTTTCCAAAGAGTCAACTCTTTGCATGAGGTGGCCAAAGTACTGGAGTTTCAGCTTTAGCATCATTCCTTCCAAAGAACACCCAGGGCTGATCTCCTAGCACAGTGGTTAAGGGCACTCATTCTAGAATTAAAAATGCCTGGGTTTAAATTCAGAATCCACTGATAACTGGCTCAGTTTCCTCATTTGTAAACTGGGGTGGGGGTGGAAATAATACAATCCTTCATCTGTGGTGGCCATATGTGATACATAACTCAATTTTTTTTCTAATTTGAGAAATAGACGCACAGACACAGAAAACAAATTTATAGTTACCAAAGGGGGAATGGAGTGGGGGAGGAACTACAATATACAAAACAGGTAAACAACAAGGACCTACTGTATAGCACAGGGAACTATATTCAGTATCCTTTAATAAGCCATAGTGGGAAATATGAAATGCATTTATACTGTGTACCAGAAAGTAAATCTATACTTCAATTTTAAATTTTTAATTTTTTCTGATGTGAGAACAGTAAAATGATGTAAGAAACTTATATTGTATCATGAAATCTAAAACAGCACCCTGAAATTAAAGACTAATATATCGAATATATATTTTCTACTAATAAATCTGTTGCAAAACAAATGAATATTCACACTAAGAGATAAAGACAAACTATGAATAATCTCACATCACTCAGGTAAAGTTCGCCAGTAAATGAGTTTAGGTCAATGTAAGTTTTGCGAAATGAATTACAAAAATACTTCCTTTTCAGAGGACTCTGCATTTCAAAATTGTACACAGAAGACTGCAGCACTTATAGTAACATTCCCTGACAGCTCAGCAGGTAGAAGTCTGCCTGCAATGTAGGCGATGTGGGAGACTTGGGTTTGATTCCTGGATTGGGATGATCCTCTGGGGAAGGAAATGTCAACCCACTCCAGTATTCTTGCCTGAAGAATCCCATGGACAGAGGAGCCTGGCGGGCTACAGTCTATGGGGTCGCAAAGAGTCGGACCCAAATGAGTACACTAGCACCTTGCACATGGTAAGTGGTCAAAAAATATTAGCTGCTATCATTAACACCACCATCANATTCTTGCCTGAAGAATCCCATGGACAGAGGAGCCTGGCGGGCTACAGTCTATGGGGTCGCAAAGAGTCGGACCCAAATGAGTACACTAGCACCTTGCACATGGTAAGTGGTCAAAAAATATTAGCTGCTATCATTAACACCACCATCATCTTTATCATTATTTTAGGCAAAAACAGTTTTTCTGAAATCTATTTGGTAATGAATTACCCAAATTTGTTTCAGAACATGTATCTCCATAGCAACAAGTATCTTCGATGATCTTTTGCTAGCCATAGGCATGTGACTTTAGGGTAAACTAGATTCAGTTTGTCATACTGTATGGAAAATTCTGGGTGATATGAAAAGGAAATATATCAAAATAAACACCTATAACTTTAACCTTTTCATCTGCTTCCTGAAAAGTCATTAGCTCTCTAAGGACTTCATTCTCTAAGAACTCTCAGTATTGTTCAACTGCTTTCCATGAGAAAGGTTAATGTAAAACATTGAATGAAAGCTTAAACCAACAAACATTTTCCAACTACAGTGTGTTCAATTCAAATACCTAATGAAATGAATCCCCTGGCAACTAGAGTATTCCACAAGCGTGTGTCGTGTTATTTCTAGCCACTTAAAAGCACCAGTAAAAAGAGCTCAAATACTTAGAAAAGAAAAGACCTCCATTCCCATGAGGAGAGGCATTTATTAGCCTCTTAATGGCCCTCTTTCATTGCCTTTCCACTGACACATCTCTAATTGTTCCAATTATAATTTCCAGTAACAAAACCAATAATGGTAAAAGCCTATAGTTCAATGTGTGCATTGTGAAAAGTGGTCTTTAACAGCACAAACCACATATAAAAATATATGACAACATGGGATCTGGACAGGCAATAACATCACAAAAAAAGAGAGAGGAGGTGCTATAAAAGAGCACTGGTCAAAAAAACCAGCTTAGGTTCCACCTATGAATTCAACACATCATTTAATCTGTAAGAGATTCAGTTTTCTACACTTTTAAAATGTGAGGACTGAATTAATGTCTTCGAATGCCTCTGCTACTTCCAATGTTCTATCAGTCTCTGATGTTAGAATTAAATCAAGATACACAGGATATAATCCCACCCTTGGCTTTCTAAGCAATCTTAAATCTTTCTGCTTTCACTTCCACAACTGGGGATATTTGTATTCAGTTGAAATCCAGTGAAGGCAAAGGATTATGTCTTTCATTTTCTCCCTACTACCATGCATGGCACATAGCAGGTACTCAAAAATATTAGAGGAAAGAAGGGAGGAAGGCAGGCAGAAAGAGGAAGAGAGGAAGAAAGGGATCGACTGAATAATTTATTATGGCTGGAATGTTGCATATAGGAGGAATTAAAGTGAGCTTGGCATATGGATTTCTTACTTTTAAGGAAGACCATAGTAGGAAGTTTTACATTTAGAGAATATACTATATCAGAAAATATTATAGAAATAACATGTGTTAAATATTTTCTGTCCTTAGAAATAAGATACTAAAAAACTTAGTATCTTATTTGTGATAGGCTATATAGGGTTATATATTTATGAATTATTATTGTGATACTTTAATGAAGCATAAATTATTTTTTCATTATTAAATATTTTTCCTCATTGTTAGTATTTAATACATGGCTCAGAGGTAAAGAACCTGCCTGCAATGCAGGAGATGCATGTTTGATTCCCTAGGTTGGGAAGATCCCCTGGAAAAAGAAACAGCAACCCACTCTAGTATTCTTGCCAGGAAAATCTCATGGGCAGAGGAGCCTGGTGGGCTACAGTCCATGGGGTCACAAAGAGTCAGATGCAACTGAGCACACATGCACTGCAATATCAATATAAGTAGAAAAGTAAATGTCAATCAATTGAAAATGGAAGTGAGGGAAGAAAAGACAGAATGAAATCTCTTGATTGATTGAATAAAAGTAGCATCTAACACACTAGTTTTAACATTAGAGCATTATTAACATTAACACAATATTGACAAAACAGAAGTACTTTAATTACATATGTATGCTATTAAATCTATTTTGTTAATATGAATGTGAATATCATATATGTTCACTATTAGTCACATGCCAATAACTCAAAAGTAAAGTGAAGTTTCAGTTATCACTCTCAGTCCATGCTCAAGAGTCACATCTTGTCTCCTGAGTCAATGATGCAATAAGTCAATATATTTTAAACTACTGGATGTGACCAGTAAGTAGGTGATGAAATTGATTTTATAGATCATGACACTTTTTTTTATAATGGAAAGGAATAGAAATCAATAGAAAATACCCCAGTACATCACATGTACAAATGTTAAGCATTTCATAAAACTTCAGTTCCAGTTTTATAAACATTCACTGGGTCACAATGTAAAATGTATCTCTAACAAAGAGATACAGTCAATGTTTGAAAAACACCAGGTGCATCTTCACTCTTCCACTTAAGAATGTTTGTGATATTTTACATATGTATGTTTGTGATATTTTACATATGTATGTTTGTGATATTTTACATAT
>SJYX01017392.1:0-10455 GCA_006410675.1 Oreotragus oreotragus
AATTTTTTTTTTCTCCTAGAAATTGGCTGTGTAAAATGTGTAAGTCATACCTGGTTGAAATTATACTGAATTTACTCCTTTGTATTTTATTTTATTATGAGTAAGTCTTTTAAAATTTATGGTGACTTATTAAGACCGGGGAGAAATTATAGAGACTTAATAATTAAGTAATTTTTTCAAAATGAAATTTTAGAATGATTAGAAAGTTGGCTTAAAGAACTTTGTATTCTATTTATTTTTGAGGTACAAGTGAACTGCTTAAAAATTTTTCAGGTAATCTTCTCCCTTTAAAAAAAAAAGCGCGAGGGAGGGAAAGAGATGGAATGGGAGAGATAAGGAGAGGAGAGAAGGATGCAGAGAGAGAGACACACTACATTCACTTGCTTGAGGCTGACTTGCACCTGTCGCTGAACTGTTCTGCTGGTTACATTAACACAGTTTAGTCACACAATCGAACGTTACATGTGAATGCGCGACTGTAGTGACCTGGAAAGATCTTAGGATATGTTGTTAACTGAACAAAGTGCAGGACAATATGTGGAGGAAAAAGGGAAATAGTATGTATTTTTAGTTACTTGTATCTGCACAGGAATCTTGGGGATATATAGAAATTAATAACAATGATTACTTGTGGGGTTGGTTGGAGAGTAGAGTCAGGTGATAGGGATGTGTGTGTACCTTGTTATAATCCTTTGGTTTTTGAACCATTTGAATGTAGTTATTCAAAGCCAAAAGTACTCCTTGCCTTTGGCTTTTAATAGTTTATTGTGTTTAGATTACTTCTAAAATAGAATTAGTGCATCGTGACTTTGACTAGACTGCGTACTTTATCCACATGCAAATGTGCCTATAATAATTATGCTTGGAATGGTGACTATGGATAGATGTATATGCCACCTCCAAGGGTACTTGTAAGTTTTTTGTCATGAGTATCTAGGCAGTTTTCAGAGTATATACGTAGCAGGTTTATGTTGTGAATGATGACAGTTTGCCATTTGTGGATGTGTTGATTAACTGATGAGCAGCTCAGAACATTCACCCTTTAGTTAGCTTTTGGGCATAACCTGGAAAAAGTAAACCCTGTAATATAGATTTATTTTCCACCTTACATGTAATGTGGTTTATTCTTTCACAGTACACTAGAACTCTAATAATTTTGTGTGTTTAGGTTAAAATCTAAATTTTTGATGAATTAGACATAATTAGATAAGTATGTAGAGCAGCTTCCCAGGTGGTACTAGTGGTAACAAACCTGCCTGCCCATACAGGAGACATAAGAGACACGGATTTGATACCTGGGTTGGGGAAATCCCCTGGAGGAGGGCATAGCAGTCCACTTCAGTATTCTTGCCGGGAAAATCTCATGGACAGAGGAGCCTGGTGAGCTACAGTCGATAGGGTCGCATGGAGTCAGAGACGACTGAAGCGACTTAGCATGCACGTGGATATGTAGAAAGTCATTTACCAATAGGATTCTCTCGTATTGTTATACTGTTTTTGAAATTAAAATGTTAATTTATATGAAGCAAATGCTGTAAACATGCCTTAGAGAAAGTGAGAGAAAACAGTCAAAGGAGGGACCAGTCTGTTATACATATATATACAATTATATAGATAATTTTTAGTTTTTTAAAATATAAATTCCCTTCACCTAATTTTCCTCCCATTTTAAGGCCCTAGTGAAATATTTATGGGTATAGGACTTGGAACTGTTCTGGAGCCCTTGAATTGCCAGATCGAAATAAAGTTATGCTTTTGTTCTATTTATGGAAAAAGCCCTTGAATTGAATTTTCTGGTGCCTTTAAAAGCATATCTCTTTGAAATATGATCAATTAATCATAATAGCTTTTACATATAGAATAGCTCACCTAACTCTGGAACTGTCTGGGGGTAGGCCATGTATCTAGTTAGGTGGGGGAAATGGCAATGAGCCTCCATCTGTATAACTATAGACTGTTATCAGTAAAATGTAGGCTGATTATAGCGTTAAGACAGTTGGGGAGGTAGGAGTTTCTCTCTGAAATTTGAGTTATGAGTTAACTGTTCTATCTGACAGTTATTTTTATTTAATCTGAGACTGTTTTTGAGCTCTCTTTGGGTAGCAAGCAAGAATATTTCCTAAGCAATTAACCACATTGTACTGAGTCTGGAGAAATCTGCTTTCAGCAACCTTTGGGCTTTGTAGGGGATACTTTTCTCATGCTGGCAGAACACTGATTATTATAGAAGGAACAAAAATTATGAAAAAAAAAAACCTTTAAAATTTAAAATAGATTTACCAGCAAAGAAAAGCACAAAAGTTGAATCTTTAGGTCAGTATATACAGGTAGAACTCTAGCATTTACTAGTTACATTTTCATGCTTGAATATTTCAAATTCATATAGAATTTGAAATTCGGTCAGCAAGTTGATAGTAATTCTTAGTAGACATGAATGATGGCTCTGAGCTATGAAACTAATCTTATTACCTCAAAAGGTACCCTCCTCCCTCCCTTAATCAATTCTTCTTAGGACATATTTTCATTTTAAAATGTAGTTTATCAAAAAAGACTTACTGTGTATTTATTTTTGAAGATTAGTTTAAGAATAACTATAACATTATATTAAAATACTGTGAAAAATACATATTTATGTGGCATCTAAAAATGAAACATTAAGTAGATTTTTATTTAATAATAGCGTGACTTGTATGTTACAGTAATATAGACTTTAAAATTTGTAGGAAATTATTTAATTAAAATGTATGAAAATCTAAAGCTCTGGCTCTGAAAATCATCTCATTGCTTACAGTATAATGCAGCCTTGTAATGGTACTTTTGTGGTTTTTTTATTTTTATATAAAAATCACAGTGTGATTATTGGCCTTCTCTGCATGTACACTTAAATAACAATTTTGAATATATTCTCATTTTCTAAAATATAACAAACTTTAATATAAATGCTTTAAATTTGTATGTATAATCAGAAAGCTTTAGTCCTGGATTTGCTTTTAGTCTAGATTCTTCTTTAAGAAAAATCCTTTGTTAAGACAGAGCAAACTGCTGAAATTAAATAGCTCAGAGAAAATGAAATTTGCAAGTAATCTCTTAATATCAAATGCATATGGCTTACTCTAAGGTCTGGATATAGATCAGGTTCATAGAAAATGTCATGAATTTTCCATTAAGGCACAGATGGTAAGGGTGCTTGTCAAATAGCAAAGGCGGTCTTCATATTTTCATAATAAAATCCTACCAGACAATGAAAAGAATAGAGGTTTTTTGGTCTTCAGCAGGAACAAAGCTTTCTGCCTGGGTTTTATGGTGAAATATTTATTAGTGTATCATAAGACCATGTATTATTAAATGAAAAGATCTCAGGAACCTACCTCTCGTCTGAAGGGCTGCCGTTGAAGCGATGGTTTCGTCTGTTTGTAATGCAGTCTGGTGCACAGCTAGGATGGAGCTGCGCCTCTATTGGCTGAACCACAGGGCAGCTGACAGTTTCCTCTATGTTCATTTGCAGTAAGTCCTGCCACCCTGAGTAAATCATTCATAAACTTGAATAGAGCTGACTGGGTTCTCAACTGTCACCCCCTCTTTAGGCCTAATTTTTGTTTGTTTGTTTTTAAGCTAAATTTCTGCATAGGAATTTGTGAGTTAGTAACAAATTGATGATTCCTTAGTGTTTAGCTGTAGAATTTCTGATCCTTCAGTGATTATTTAAGTGCTCAGGCTAGAAGCTAATCTCGAGAGAAGCAGTAACCTGGGAAACCAGCAGTTCAGGTTCTCCAGCGTGGTGTTTCCTCCACGAATTGTGCATAGACTCTCATAAATGATATTTTCTTTTCTCTTCTTTCAACTTGCCGTTTATATGAATCTGACTCTCTGGAAGTGATTATTTCCATGTGTAGTTTGCTTTAGATGAAATTCTGAGGGAGAAGAAAAAGAAAAGAGGTTTTTATCTCTACTAACTGGGAGAGGGTTAACTTTGGTAGGTATATCAGCGATACTAAAAAACACCGTTTGTGAAAGTTAAATTGCAGAAGAACCCTCAGTTGGATGTTTAGAGACAGAATGATGTTTCTATTATGGTTTATTAGAGTTGTGGTCTAAGTGTAACAGTCAAGGTTTTTATCTGTGAGAGTGGCTATTAGAACAGCAGCCGACTGGGTTAGTGCTTGCTGTGCAGACTTACTTTTTAAAATTTTGAGTAAGTCACATTTGTTTCTAAGACCAGTAAAGGAGTATGTGGAAGTAATCTTATTACGTTCATTTGTTCAGTCAACTAGTACTTACTGTTTACTACTCCTGGCGTTGGGTTAAACACTGGAGACCTTATGGTAAACAAAAGTGTATATGCTTCATGGTTGACCATTTGCATGGTGCGTATCCTTAGCATATTGTCCTTAGCTATTATTCATAGTCTTCCCAGTTGTTTATTTAGTATTATAGGATGAATGTATTACTTTAATAAGAATTCATTAAATATGTATTTATGAATTCCTGTATTCTGAAAAAATATCCAGTTGGAAATGGAATAATTGTGTTAAATGCTAACTAACGATTCTTATACCAGGCACATCACAGTTTACCACTGGATTGGAATCTTTAGTCTGCCACTTATCAGTCTGTTTTCTTATGTTTAAAATAAGATAATAAAAGCCTCTTAAATAGGATTTCTGGGAGGGATTAAATGAGAAAACCATTTTAGCATGATTCTTGGCAATAGTCAATGGTCAGTGAAGGTTAGTTACTGTTGTTTGTTATGAGTGTCCTGAACACCTTGGGAAAATGAGCTACATAGGAAGTGTATCATAACTGAAATAGCAAATGAGAAGGCACATCTTTAAGGCATTCTTAATGTTATTTCAGAAAACATAAAGTAGACTTTAATGTGTCAGTTAAGTTTCATTAAAGTTGTAGCAGTTATTCTTAAAGGAATGTTGCATATGAGGTTTCATTTTAGTCTAAAAAAATCATATTCAATAAAGCCTTTTCACTAACTAATCTCAGAGGAATATTATGCTGCCTTCTAGAAGCTGTTCTTTTGGATCTCTGACAGTTGTTCCATTTGACTTGCGGTTATTCTAATGCATTCTTTTGTTTATTATTACCAAACTGGTGCCAGAAATTGACTCTCCCTGCTTTTATTTAACCTCTTCCATTGTGGATCAGCCACATGGGAACTTTATAGCATGTGATCTGATTCCTTGCTAATAGAATGTGTACTTCTGAAATGTCTTCCTAGTATTTACAATGAATTTTTCACTCTTGCTACCTGTGACCTGTAGAATGCATTTGTGATGCAACGGTAGCATTTGGATTTCTGCCTGTATATATGCAACAGAATGGTATATGTTCTGAACCAAATGGTCTGTGTAAATTGCTCCTTGTATCATGCTGTCGTCATTTTAAAGTCTTCATGTATATACAGTGGTACTGCTTACATTTTTTATTCCAATATATCTCTGAAGTGGACTTTAAAATAGATATGGGATCATACTTTTTATTAATTCCCATTGATCAATACCTATTTGTTTTATGTTGATAAGCAGAAATTGATGTACTTCGTGATAAATTGACATTTTTATCCCTTAGAAGTAATCTACTCACTTCTCATGGTTTTAAGGTTGTTAGAAAAGCACTATGGATCATATTGTGATTTGTGTTGTCCTCCTGTTTAAAAAACTTTACTTTTAATTTTGGAGGAAACCTAGTCAGACTTAAGGAAGTTGTGAGATAAAGGTGCTTATAAAAGAAGTATATTTTAATGCTTTTGAAGTATTTGTACTTTGTTTCCATTCTCAGAATATAGTTACTACACATGCAAAGATTTTGAATTTGTCACCAAAGTTTCATAGGGTGGAGTTTTCTAGATAGAAAAACTCAATAAGTATTTTATCAGATTTAAAATCATCTTAGCTGCTTAAAAGTAGATAATCACATCTAATATGAATATGTTGTAACTGTTTTTTGAACTTTATTTTCAGATCATAGCAATGGATCATTTAATTTGAAAGCTCTGTCAGGAAGCTCTGGATATAAGTTTGGCGTTCTGGCTAAGATTGTGAATTACATGAAGGTAAGTACTTTTCTCAACTAACAAAAATTCTTTTGGTTTTGGGCAGAAGAGGGGGATTGGAATTTTCAGAAGTAAATGTGTATATACATGTCAAAATTTATCAAATTGTATGTTTCAATATGTGGTTTATTGTATGCCTATTATACCTTTGCTACTGCTGCTGCTAAGTTGCTTCAGTCGTGTTCGACTCTGTGCGACCCCATAGATGACAGCCCTCCAGGCTCCCCCGTCCCTGGGATTCTCCAGGCAAGAACACTGGGGTGGGTTGCCATTTCCTTCTCCAATGCATGAAAGTGAAAAGTGAAAGGAAAGTAGCTACTTCACTGGTCCAGAGTGATCTAAGGGAGTGGCCGGGAGAGGACAGCCTCAAGCAAAACTGTAAAAAAATACTTAACACTTCAAGGTTTTTATATTATAGCAAGTTAGCTTTGCAGTGAGTCATCTAAGTATATTTTATTTACATTGCAGAGTGGTAGTTGAAGTACACAGTGTGAGCCCACCATTTCACTTAATAAAATTGTGCTCAGGCAGTAGAGATAGCCACCTCTTAATTAGTCAATACCTGTTGGCAAAACCAGTGAAAAAATGTGAATGATTTACAGACTCTTACTTCCATTGATGGTGAGAAGTAAAAAACACAGCATAGTTCAGGGGGATGGTAGTGGTGGCTTTTCCACATCTTGGAGGGGGAAAATCAAGATTTACTGAGGGTCTTAGAAAAGCTTTGACTTCAAAAGAATTAGAATTTAATGTTTGATGAGAGATTTAGTATTTTTTGAAGTAAATTTTGAAGTTTTGATGATACAACATTTTGGCTTTACTAAAAATTCTGAACCCTAACTTACTGTATCAAAGTGAAATTTCATTTAGCTAAAATGGTTAAGTGATTTCAGATTTAATCTCTTTGTCTGCCAAACTTATATTCTGTTTAGTTATTACTTGCACCTCTTGAAAAAAAGTCATGGAAAATACTACTGATATGTCTGTCATTATTTTGTATTTTAGCTGTTTGTTCTTAGTATATAAAGCAGACTTACGTGAAGGCTTTTCTTTTGTAATTTAAGAGAACTTGGTATCTGTCTGGCTATATACTGAAATCTGTGGTTTATATTTGATTTTTGGTAGAAATCTGTAATTTCCCATTATTGAGTAATATACTCTCATATTTAGGCATTCATCTTTCATTCCATCCATCCATTCCCCCACATGGTAAACACTTATTAAAACCTACTGTATCCTGTTAGGGGCAGCAGAGAATAAGATGGTTACATAGCATTACCAGCTCTGTGAACATGAATTTGAGCAAACTCCAGGAGATACTGGAGGACAGAGAAGCCTGGTGTGCTGCAGTCCATGAGGTTGCAGAGATGCACATGACTTTGCAGCTGAACAATACTATATGCTAATTATGGCACGAATAGTATGAATACCCAGACGAATGTATGCCCTTGAGGCTGTCAGCCTTTTGAGGGAGACTGATATTTAAATCTCATGTTTTTGGTATCTTGCTAAAACAGTTTTCATTTTATAGCTTTGTTAATCTAGAACAGCGATCTTAAAATTTTTACTCAAATGTTCCATGAAACAGTTTTGAAAAACTCTGTGTTCCTTTGCACATATTTAAATTGATAAGTATAATTTTTCAGCAGAATTTTTGTTTAAATGAAATATAGTCGACCCACTCCAGTATTCCTGCCTGATAGAAAGAGTCGGACATGACTAAGTGACTAACTTTTCACTTTCATAGTTTGTATTAGTTTCAGGTATATGACAAAGTGATTCAGATGGGTTTCCCAGTCTAGGGCACTGTAAGATACTGAATAAAGTCCCCTGTGCTATACAGCAGGTCCTTGTTCATCTGTTTTATATGTAATCATGTGTGTCTGTTGACCCCAAACTCCTGTCACTCCCTGCCCAGCCTCCCTGCCCACTGTGTTCCCCTTTGGCAACCATCAGTTCGTTTTCTATGTCTCGGTCTATTTCTGTTTTAACAAAAGTAGACATAGGGACACAGGATGAAATTGCTGAAATGGCAATCTACTCCAGTATTCTTGCCTGGAGAATCCCATGGACGGAGGAGCCTGGTGGGCTACAGTCCACGGGGTCCCAAAGAGTCGGACATGACTGAGCGACTTCACTTTGACTGACTGTAAATAAAATAGAGCACTCTTAAATTTATCTTAGGGAATCTAACTGCTGTTTTTAAAAAAATATAAAAACAAATGTCAGTGGTTGGAAATTATTTTCCCTTTCAGCTTGTATGGTAGTTCTGTTACTCCTGCCAAATTTTATGCAAGTTTTACATATTTTAGTGTTCAGGAATCTTCTCTGGGTCATCTGTCAAACTCCTTTGTCATGGCACTATGTATATGCAATAAGGGATGTTTTCTCTGTGACCATAAGACATATTTTCTGGTTTGAGTTATAATTATTCTTACTACATAGTTGCTTGGAATAACATAAATACATAAAAATTTTGATTAAAATGCACTTTGTATGTAATAATTATACAACAGATATTCATTTTTGATGAAATAAATGGAGCTGTCTTTCTCCAGTGGTTCTTGTATCTGGAGATAATATTTATTAATAGAATGAAATCAGATTTGACATCAATTTCTGGTCTTATTTTGAGATTTTGTAGTGCTGAAAAATAAAAATGTTGATATAAATGTTCATTCCAATAGAAATTTTGTGGTAGAAAACCTTCCAAGTTGTGTGCCAAAAATCACATGGTGACTTATCATCAAGCATTTCTCAGTTGACAGTTCTATTCATATTAGGTCCTCCTTCAGTTTTGTTGAATGCAGAAGAATGGGAATCACCTAATTAGCCAAAGAATTTGTTACCTTGTCCTTAACCATTTGTTCAGTTCTACGATGTATGTCAAAAAAGTTTTACCAAGACTCAGTAAATAAGTAATTACATCAGTTTCCTCCTCTTCTCTGTTTAGGCACTTTTGTTAATCTCATATATTCAGAAGCAGTTGAAAAATAAAAATATTAGTTTCAACAGTTTTGCCAATGGAATTTTTAATGAAATATTTTTACGTTTATACATATATCTTTGCCAAAGCTGTCATGTTGAAGGTTTAGCATATTCAATTTATGGAAATTTTTTCTTGGTTAACAAAACTAGTTTCCACTGTCGGGCCAACTGTATATATCAAACTTATTTTTTATCATTAAATATCTTTTACTGTTGTTTTGTTCAGTTGCTCAGTCACCCAACACTTTTTGAGCCCATGGGCCGTAGCACGCCAGGCTTCCCTGTCCTTGACTCTCTCCCAGAGTTTACTCACACTCATGTCCGTTGAGTCAGTAATGCCATCCAACAGTTTAATCCTCTGTCATCCCCTTCTCCTCTTGGCTTTGTCTTCACTAGCATCAAGGTTTCTCCAATGAGTCAGCTGTTTGCATCAGGTGGCCAAAGTATTGGAGCTTCAGCATTCGTCCTTCCAATGAATATTCGGTGTTGACTTCCTTTAGAATTGACTGGTTTGATCTTGCCATCCAAGGAACTCTCAAGAGTCTTCTCCAGTGCCACAGTTCGAAAGCATTGGTTCTTTGGTGCTCAGCCTTCTTTATGGTCCAACTCTCGTATCTCTACATGCCTCCTGGAAAAACCATAGCTTCGACAACTTTGACTCTGTGTACCTTTGTTGACAAGTCACTGCGGACAAGGACTGCAGCCATGAAATTAAATACGCCTTTAATCCATTGTCTAGGCTTGTCATAGCTTTTTTCCAAGGAGCAAACGTCTTTCAATTTCATGGCTGCAGTCACCATCTGCAGTGATTTTGAAGCTTAAGGAAATAAAGTCTGTCATTATTTCCATTCCCCCCCCCCATCTGTTGGCCATGATGTGATGGGACTGGATGCCATGATCTTACCTTTTTGAATGTTGAGTTTTAAGCCAGGTTTTTCACTCTCATCTTTCACCTTCATCAAGAGGCCCTTTAGATCCTCTTCACTTCCTGCCATAAGGGTGGTGTCATCTGCGTATCTGAGGTTACTGATATTTCTCCCAGCAGTCTTGATTCCAGCTTGTGCTCCATCCAGCCCAGCATTTTGCATGATGTACACAGCATATAAGTTAAATAAACAGGATGACAATATACAGCCTTGACATGCTCCTTTTCCAATTTGGAACCAATCTGTTTCATGTCTGGTTCTAGCTGTTTTTTCTTGACCTGCATACAAATTTCTCAGGAGGCAGGAAAGGTGGTCTGGTATTCCCATCTCTTGAATTTTCCACAGTTTGTTGTATCCACACAGACAGAGGCTTTAGCATAGTTAATGAAGCAGACGTAGATGTTTTTCTAGAATTCTTGCTTTTTCTGTGATCCAGCAGATGCTGGCAATTTGATCTCTGGTTCTTCTCCCTTTTCT
>SJYX01017393.1:6792-30643 GCA_006410675.1 Oreotragus oreotragus
GCCCTTGAATCAGTGGAGGCTGCCAGCCTGAGGCAGTTGCAGGCCTGGGGGACCAGCTTCTGGGGTGTTAAGTTGGTGCGGGGTTGGGGGGCGTGGTGCACAGGGGCTGGGGAAGAATGGGGGAATGCTCCCTTGTATCTTTCTGGGACTGTCCTTCAGTTGCCTTGAGCTGTGGGCTGAGGGGCTGAGGAAGGTGGAGGTGTCCTTGGTTCTAGGGAACAAGAGACCGAGGTCCTGCTCCTTTCCCCAGGCCTCGGGACATGAGGTAGGCCCTGTGCTGGCGGGGCTTGAAGTCATCTCTGGGGTCTAGTTAGCTGGGGATGGGGCAGTGGCAGGCACATCCAGGACTGGGGCCTGGGGCTTTCCGGCCTCCCCAGAGTTCTCTGCCTCTAACTGGGAAAAATGAGATCAGGAGAAGGGAGAGGAAGGGGTGTGTGTGCTATGGTTGCAGGGTGGGGGGCAGAGTTCAAAGGGGCACACATAGTAACCTTTAGGCAGCCCCCACCTCACTCTCACCTTCCAGCTCCTTACACTCAGATGTCAGGGCCTCAGGAAACCTCAGGGATTTTTGCTTCCTAACAGCCCATTTTATAGATGAGGAAGCTGAAATCCAGTGTTTCCATGCCTTCCCTGGCTTGATGTGATCATTTCTCTTTGTGTGTCATCATCGATTTTGATTTCTCGTTTTATCTGCGACCCTGAGGGCTGGTCAATTCTTCTTGTCTAGCCTTGATCTTTTTGGCTGCTCATTTTTTTCCCTCTGGTCAGACAATGCCTCCTTGTTGCTTCCTATCCCCACCATTTTGGCCCCTTAGGCCTGGGGGACTGGTGAAAAACAGCATAGAGGGGAGTCCTCCCTGACCGCCCATGGGCAGTGTTCCCAGCAGGGGGATCAGTAGCTCCTTCCAGAGGCAGGATGTCAGGGCTGTGGGTTGTTTTTTGGGTTTTTTTTTTCCCCCTTTTGGTGAAACCAAAGGCTCCTTGTTGCTTTTGTTGCTGTATTTTTGTTCCTCCTTGAACAAAAAGCTGTGGTTTTTGAAGGGATCCAAGGCTGAAACGGGCAAGGCCGCCTGTCGAAAGCGGGTACTGGGCTTCCAGGATACTGGTCTATTCTTGTTCTGTATCTGGAACACAGCTGATAGTAGGACTAGGGACAGGGCTTTGCCCTCCAAGTGATCCCTGTCACCAGTAAGCCCATTGCAGGAGCTCTGCAGTCCCTTCAAGAGGGAAGGTGACTCAGAGGTCCTCTGGGAGGAGCCCCCGCTTCTCCTGCACCCCGTCCCCACCCAGGTCACTGTCTGGACCTGCTGTAGAAATGTCAGAAGGAGTAGGTGGCTTCAGGCTGGGGGTGGCTGAGAGACCCCAGACGGTTCTCTTAGAATAGCCACACTTGGAAACTGGTTGGCTTTAAAAGAGGAAGTTCTCCACCCACCCAACCAAGCATTTCTTTCCCCAGAACTAGGAGTAGGCTGGTGTTCACACCTGGGGGAGGGAAGTCAGTCTGCCCTTAGCTGCCCGGACACGTGTGGAATGGGGGAGAGTGCACTGGGCCAGATCTCTGTCCTTGACACCGAGTCTCAGTTTCTTTATCTGTCAAATGGGCACAGTGATAATGCCTGCCTTTTCTAGCCCAAAGCCTTGTGGCAAGTTTCAGGAGAGAATGTGCCCAGGATACAATGTATCCTAAAGTAACTTTCAGTTCAGTTCAGTTCAGTCACTCAGTTGTGTCTGACTCTCTGCAACCCCATGAATCGCAACACGCCAGGCCTCCCTGTCCATGACCAACTCCCGGAGTTCACCCAAACTCACGTCCGTCGAGTCGGTGATGCCATCCAGCCATCTTATCCTCTGTCGCCCCCTTCTCCTGCCCCCAGGTATGTGACTCTAACTTTTCCCAGAGGCCGGGGCTGCTGCCAGGTGCCTGGTTAACTTGCTCAACTCTGTTCTTGCCTTCATTAATTCTAGATTCCTTTCCCTGCACCCTCCACCCCCAGGCTTCCTGTCCTTGTGGGCTCCCTCCATGCCTCTCTTTCCCAGAGCAGCTGATACTGCCATCGAGGGTGGGGAGGGGCATCAGCAGAGGGCCTGCCACTGGGAATGATTAACAAGGGGCCGGGTGCAGGCTGGCCCACAGAAGGGGCAAAGAACAGCTGTGCTCTGGACTCAGCTCCAGGCCAGGGCTGGGAGGCCCGGTTCTCCCCGCCCTGGCCCCTCATTCCCTCACTGTGGGCCCAGTCTGTTGTTGGGGCTGCGGTACCATTGGGGTCATTAGCTGGGGTGGGGGGGGACCTCTTGTCTGTCCTAGAGCCTACATTGGGATACACGAATATCCATTCATCTTGACTGGGATCTAAGGGTAAATGAGGGAGGGTGGGGGAGCTTCAATCTGAAGATGGAGAGGGAGGGAAAAGGTAGAATCCCCAGCAATTAATTGTTTCTGGGAGGAGGTCACATCGGTTATAGCCCTCTTGGAAGACAGTTGTGCTGGTGGGGGAGGGGCACAGCCCTGGCCTTGTGTCCTGCCCTGAAAACAAACCCGAGGCTCACGTCTTCCTCATCTGAACTGTCTACAAGTATCCTGCAGACACAGCCTCCTGGTTTTGCCCTCACGGGTTCCTCTGCAGTTGAGGATACCCTGGCTGTCTGTGTCTCTTCCCCCACCCCCACAGACTCGCTCTGTCTGCCTAATCTCAACCGCTCTGCTGCCTGGAGCTGAGGATGAGGTTGCCATGGGAACCCGAAGCGCAGTGAGCAGGGGATGGGAAAGGCAGAGCTGTCTCGCCAGGGTTGGGGGCTGTGGGGAGGGGACAGGGTTGACCCAGCAAGAGGAATATAGCCCATGCTTATGTCTGCCTGCCTTTTTCTGACCTGGGGTTGGGGTTTAGGAGGCAAGGGTAAGAGATTGGTGGCTCCAGAGCCCCCCTTTAATCTATCTTAATCTGATGTTTAAAATCCCCCTCCTCCTTCCAGACTGCGCTGAGGTGATGACATCCAGGCTGGTCCCCCCTTCCCTTCTGATGGGATTAGTGTTCTGGCCCCAGGTGGGGGCACTGAGATCTTGGTGTCATGATGGCTCCCAAGAGAGAATGAAATAACTGCCAGCCCCATCCATGCAGGCACCCGCTACATGTTGGGGAGTCTCCTGAGACCCTTCTTGTGCATTGTAAATGTGTGAACGTGGACCTGCTGGCCTTGGTGTCTAGGAGATGAGCATTGCAGAGGCCTGTCTATATATTCACCGTGTGTGAGGAATAACAGAGCGTGCAGGAGCCACAGAATTGCAGAGTGGGGGCACGTCAGGTGTATGTGTCTGGCTGACCTTGGACCACTGGACCCGGCACTCCCATTTTAACCCTGTACCTTCAGGCAAATGGCAAACTGCAGGCTGGCAGACTGGCTCCTGTGCATATGCATTTTCTGAGCCTGCCAGACACCCTTTCCCATCAAATGCTAATTACACTATCTTCTCTGAACTGACCCTTCAAGTTCTGGGCCAGAGCCACACTGAAGGTCTTCTCCAGCCCCCTGCTTCTGGACCTGACCCCCTTCCTATGCTCATGAGCCTCCACTTATAGACTCTCCTCACGACACCACCAGCCCTTGATGCTATCATAATGGGTCTGATTTGGTGGGAGGGTCCTCTCCAAAGCCTCCCTCAGGTGACCTCAGATCTCTTGCCAGTCCTGCTAGAGATCTTACTTAGATCCCTCCTGCTGGTCTCTTGTCCTCCGGGAACAGATCCTCCCTTCCCCGAACAGATCCTCCCTTCCCCGCGAACTCAGGAATTTTGAATGGAGCTTCTCCACTGTGGGTGGCCCTGGCTTCGTGGAGCTGAGCCAAACCCCAGACTGGGTCTACAGCTTTAGCCCCGCCTTCATCCATGGAAGACTTCTGCTGCCGGCTGCAGGCACCTGTATTTGCTTTTTTTAGTCTCCTCTCTTGCTCTTCCCTCTGCTCAGGGAGCCACAGGCTGGGCTGACCTGGGAGGTAGGACTCAGGTGGGCAGTGGAGGCTAAGAGTTGGGGCATTTTACCTGCATCTGCCTGGTAAAATGGGGCACAGGTGAAATCACTTTGCTGTGATTCTAGGTCCAAGATGGTAAAACTAGCTCACAGGGAGAAAAGATTTGCCAGAGTCACCCTGCAAAACAGTGGCAGGGCTGGGCTCCTTCTAGGCACTGCTCCTCTCCCATTTATTTGAGTTCTCTAGCACCTGAATCCTGCCCTTGACACGGGGAAGTTGTGTGATTACTGATAGCTTTGGCTCAGGATTGGGGCGGGCGGCTGGAGAACATGCCAGGCTTGGTGAAACACACAGCGGTAGGAAGGCTGCTGATGGTCAGTTCACAGCACGTCAGCCAACCTGGGTGGCTGGAAGTGGGCGAGCCATCTCTTACCTGGGCTCAGCCTGTGAGTCGGGCACCAGCCAGTGGTCACAGCTGAGGTGAGGTGTGGTCAGCCAGGGCTGAGAATGGCCCGCCCTTGGCTCCTGCTTGGAGAAGCCACCCACCAGTCCCTGAAATCACTGGGGCCTCTGTGGACCCCCCAGCCCTTTCGCATACCAACACCTGCACACAGACCACAGTGACTCAGGGCTGCCTCTCCAGCTAGTTTTCTAGGGGACCCGGGGCGGTGGGGATGGAGGAGACCTGAGTTCTAATCCTGGCCCAGCTTCAACAGCTAATGTAGGGCATTCGTTTATTCAACAAATATTTACTGAACACCAGATTCTGTTTGGGGAGTTTGGGGAAGGTCAGTGAAGAAGAAACACTGAGAGCCCTCTCAGCTCAGAGAACTAGTGGAGAAAAGACGGTCAACTGATGTGATAAATGATCACGAAGTCAGCTAAGTGCCCGGTGCCAGCACACGACCTTCTTGAGGACATGGGGGGGTTGGACTGGGTGGCCCTGGAGGTCCCAGCAGGCTTGCCTCTGAGGGCTGCCCTAGCTCCTGCCACCTCCAGGCCAGGCCTGCTCCTGGAGCACAGGACCCTGGTCTGGTCTGTGTCTGGAGATTGGAGCGTTGGGTTCAGGGTGCTGGGTCCTGAGACATGGGTTGGGAACAAATCTGGATGCCTCCCCTTACTAGCCTTGTGCCTTGGCCACACCGTTTATCCTTTCCAAGCTGCTGTCTCCCATCTGTCAAAGGGAGACAATAGGGTGGTTTTAAGAATTTGGTGAGTTAGGGCATGGACACCCTTAGCACAGGGGACATCAACCGTTGTTACAGTGTTGTTATCTGCATGGTGACTTCTCTGGCCTCAAGCTGATCTCTCAGCTGCTCTCTGGTTAAGTTGGACCTTGTTTGCCCTTTGAAACACTGGTGCCTTTTTTCTCTCTCACTGCCTTTTCCAGAAAGCCCCCCTGCGTATGCATGTCCCTTTCCCCTTCTGTCTCTGCCTCCCTCCCACCTTTCGTCTGCTTCGTTGGTCTCCATTTCTGGTCTCAGCCGAAAGCCTTGTCCTGAGCCCGTCAGCATCTTCTCCCCTCCTGAGTGCCTGGCCCCCTTGACCTCCCTGCGCAGTAGACATGGATTATTTGGGTGATCTGATACTCTTAGAGAGTATCTCCATGGCCTCCTGTGGAGTTCTTGGTGGCCATCATTCAGACCTGATGTATCTTCCCAGTTCAGCCCAGGCTGAGTGAGAAACACTTGTGTCCCTGCAGCCATGGGTGGTGGGCACTGTGGTCCTGATGCTGGGGCAGGGGCCACCCAAGGATAAGGGGGTGAAAAGCCCAGAAGTTCCCAGCCTCTCGCCCAGGATGAACCCTACTGTGTTGTTTTCTGTCCTGCAGACACTACCCCAAGCAGTCCTTCACCATGGTGGCTGACACCCCGGAAAACCTCCGCCTCAAGCAACAGAGTGAGCTGCAGAGTCAGGTGAGGGAGTGGGACTAGAGCTGGGGCCTGGTCTGGGAGGGCGGGGCCACCCCTGGATGTGGCAAGAGCTCCTTCCTTCTGTGGTTACTCAGCAAGGTGCTGAAATCCAAGTACTTGCCTAGTCTCCCTGCCCCCAACCCCGGTTACTTCACATTTCCTGACTTGATCAGCGAAGTGGGCGAGAGTGTGCCCTCCCACTCCCTACCTAAAGTGGGTTGGAGGAGTGTGGGTTTCAGATTCTTTCTGCATCAGGAATTTTGTGGGAGGCCCCTAAAGCCCACCTCCTCCGGGAAGCTGGTCCCCTCTCCCTCCCATCCTTTCACACCCACCCCGAAAGGAAGGTCCTTGGGATGGCTGCCAGTGGTTAAGACTCAGCCCTTCCACTGCAGGGGACACGTGTTTGATCCCTGGTCAGGGATTGACCAGGGAGAGTGAAGTTACACAGTTTATCCTCTAGCCATGTCCCCAACCCTCTTCTACCTGTCCTAGGGCAGGCTGCTAAGGGAGCCTTGCCCCAGGGGTCTGTCCTGCCCACACTCCTTGGCTTGATTTTCCTGAGCCCCTTCTCAGAGAGAGCCCTGCTTGCCACTGCAGTAGGGGAGGAGACGGGGTTCCTGCACCAGGAAGAGAGAGCTGGGGCTTTAGGGGTCCCTGAGGAATAAGCAGAAGGTCCAGAACCTTTTGATCAGAATGGCTTACCCTGACTGGGGATCTGAGAGGGCTTTCAGGACAAGCCTGGCCCAGACTGTGGGGTGGGACAGAGTGGGGCTTTAGCAAAGACCTCTTGGGGAATGGAACCAAGTGGGCAGGGTGCCCAGGACCAGGAAAATGTCTTGGAGGAGCCACCTGGGCCTCAGAGGGGATCCCTCCTGATCCCTCTAGGTGGGGCTCCTGCTTTCTGATCTTGATGTGAATTCTCTGGCTCCCTGTCTCCCAGTTGGTCACATGAAGGAGAACTAGCCCTGGAGTGGCAAAGGCTTTACACGCATTCTCTCACTTAATCCTCCCAGCAACCTGCAAGGAAGGTGCTATTTTCCCATTGTACAGATGGGGAAACTGAGGCTCAGAGGCAGTAAGGAGCTTGCTGAAATCATAGAAATAGCAGTAGCTATATTAGTAGCTGGTGTATGGAGTGCTTCGTGTTCTGGGTGTGTTAGCATTCATGCCTCACAATAGTTCTGTGCAGTTGGCAGGATCCCTCTCACTTTACGGAAGAGGAAATAGGTGCTAATGACTTTGAATACCAGTCTGTCTGAGACTTGTATTCTTTCCAGTTTTCCACCCAACTCCCTAAGGAGAACTATCTCTACTTTGATAATAAACACGATAGTTCCTCTTGTTGGTGAGAACTTTTACAGGTTAGCAAATACTTCAGCTCATTTATCCCTGACTTGACTGCAGGCGTCAGAGACAGGGAACCAAGGCTCTGAGAGGCACTGGACTTTGCCTGTTGACAGGCACTCTCGGCGAGCTTTTGGGATCCAGGCTCTGTTTTTTTCACTCCCGAATACAGTGACCTTGACCTCGTGCAGACCTGTGAGCCAGGGGTTCAGGCCTCCTGTATATCGCACCGTGATGGGAGAGCAGGTGCATGCGTGCTAAGTCATGTCCAACTCTTTGCGACCCCATGGATTGTAGCCTGCCAGGCTCCTCTGTCCGTGGGATTTCCTAGGCAAGAATGCCAGAGTGGGTTGCCATTTCCTTCTCCAAGGGGTTTTCCTGACCCCTGGGATGGAATCCACATCTCCTGCATCTCCAATCGGATTCTCTACCACTGAGCCACCTGGGGGCAGGTAGGGGAAGCTAATTTGGCCCTTAGCACAGCTCACATCTACCAGCCCAGGCTCCGCCCCCGCTGTGGTGTGAAAGCCGCAGTCACTGTGGGGGCTAATGTAGGTACCAGAGCCCAGCTGACTGAGGAGGGCTGGGTGGCTCAGCTGGCAGGAAGAAGGCTTGAGATGGCACTCGGGCCTGGGCCTGATTTGCACAGGGAATCCCCTGGCCAGGCCCTGACAACTGCCTTAGGGACTCCCCATCCTGTCGCGGGTAGAAGGGGCTCATGGGGAGAGCAGGTCAGAGCACTGTGGGGTGACCTGTACTCACCCCACAGTGTGACAGGAGTGTGGGAGTGTGTGTACACACTCAGGCAGAAGCAAGGGACACACATACACCCCCCACACACACACCTACTCTCAGGAGGAGAAATTCAAACCCTGCTAATTCCCTCAGCCTCTATCAGTCCCACGAAAGCTGGGCTGGAGCTCTTTTCTTCGCCTGTGGAACTCAATCCCTGAGGGGCGGGGTCTGTAGGAGGGAGCTCACCCCGCCCACCTC
Source organism: Oreotragus oreotragus (assembly GCA_006410675.1). Taxonomy (NCBI): domain Eukaryota; kingdom Metazoa; phylum Chordata; class Mammalia; order Artiodactyla; family Bovidae; genus Oreotragus; species Oreotragus oreotragus. The sequence continues at coordinate 15,006 of SJYX01017393.1, forward strand.
CAGACCCGCCCTGTCAGGGGCCTGGCCCACTGCCTGTCCCCGGGGTTCCGGATTTTGGAAGGGTGGGGAGGTCACGAGAAGGCCAGTCACTCTTCATGGGTCACCATGGGGGTCGGGCCTGACCTCATTCAGTCATCACAACCACCTGATGACGGAGGGACTCTTGTCCCCTTGCTACAGACGGGGACACAGGTTAGAGGCCATGCAGAGCCAGCTCCCTGACAGAAGTCAGGCCCTTTGCTCTCAGCCTCTCTGCAGCCTGCTGTGGCGCCCAGCTGTGCGCACTAATGCCCAGGATGCATCAGCCACCTGGGGGATGGTGCTGGGGATGAGGGTGGCGTTTAGAATGCAGAGTCCTCGGCCCCACCCAAGGGGGTTTTGGTTGCCACTTCTGGGCCGGGCCCAGGGAGTTGCGCTTGGGCAGCCCTGGCAATTCTGATGAGGGCTTTTGGTCCTGGAGACCTGCTCTGAGTGGCGTAGAGCCAGGCTGTGGGGTAGAGAGGGAGGGGAGGAGCTGCTGTGAGGGGTGTGAGCTGAGGCTTTGCACTGAGGCCACTGCTCTCATCTCCTGCAGTTGGGCTCCTGAGGGCTGGAGGCAGAGCGTGAAGAGGGGTCCTGTCCTCTTTGCAAGTCTGGTTCTGCCTCCTGCTTCCCTGGGCTGTGTGCTCTGTCTCACCCCTTTGCCTCTCCGTGTTCTTTTCTTGCCTGGTAAAATGGGGACCAGTTGCCTAGATGTTGAAGGCTGGGCCCGAGGCTCTGAGGCTTGGAAGGGCTGAGTGGGCCTAGCTGGGGCCGTGGGCCGTGACAGTTCTGGTTCCTGTGGCCGCCGTGGGGGCTGGGCAGGCTGCTGTGGTGGGAAGGGAAGCGGGAGCCTCCCTAGCTAGCCCGCCCCACCCGCCAGGGGCCAGCCCCCGGCTCCTTCCTGGGCCTGCGTGGGTGTCTCTCTTCTGGCTCTGGGAAGTTGCCTGTGGTATTTCAGCTTTGTTTTCCTCTTTCTAGACTGGTTCCCAAAGTGGTACTTTTGGTGTCTGGGACACCTGGAGCCTCCCTTGTGGGGGCGGGTAACCACAGGGCTGACCACAAATGACCCTCTGGGTGGGCCTGTCCAGGCCTGGCTGAGGCAGGGCCCTGGTGGCGAGGGCCTGGCGGCCCTCCACCCGCCTACCCCCACAGGGCAGCTCTCCCACCCGAGCCCCAGGACTAGTAGAGGCAGCAGTTTTGGGGTGGGGCTGAGCTGGGGCTGTCTGTGTGGCCCTCTGAGGTCAGACAAAAGTGAAAGGAAAAGATGTCTTTAATTTTACCCTCATCATCCTTGGTGCCGTGCTTGGGAAATGGCACGGGGCACATGCCACAGGGGACAGGAGATTGTAGCAAAGTCCTGTGCCCTGCCCTGCTGTGTGCAAAGTTCCCACTCTCCTACCTTGAATCTTATAACCTGCAGGGTAGGCAGCATACCTGCATCACTCATACCTGAGCCAGTTGAAGGCCAAATCCTGGATCTGCCCTCAGTAGCTCAGTGACCTTGGACCAGTTATTTAACCTCTCTGCCTTTATCTGTAAAGTACGAATTACCTCTCTCCAAAGGTTATTGTGAGGATGTTAGCATATATTAGGTATTTAGAATAGTTCCTGGCATACAGTCAGCACTTAATAAATGTTCACTATTACTATTCTCCTGGAAAGGAGAGGAGATGGAACTTGGTATGATAAAGCTGAGGAATATTAGACCTTTTGATGACTGCTTCCAGACTGACCTTTCTCATTAGCTCTCCTCCCCATTTGTGTGTGTTTACTCTTAAAACAATTTCCTTTTTTTGTTAGAAGTGGGTGGTTTACATAGTACGTGGGTTTAGCACATGGTAGGTACATAATAAGTAGGAATTGTTGGTATTCATTTTTTTCAATATGTATATTTTTAAGTCGTGATCTTTCCTCTTACATTGGGTCAGCAAGGCAGTTGTTTTTCAACTTATGCTTCCTGTTTGGAGATTTTATTTCTGCATTCAATTCATTCATTATTTACTCAACAAACCTTTGTACCTACTATTTGCTATGGTAAGTAATGAACAAGCTAGAATCTGGGAGAATAATTAATAAATCTATATATGAAAAGTAGAATTTCTTAGGTCCTGGTTGTTCAGGCCTGAGGGGCCTCAGGCATCGCTCCCCTCTCTACCTTGGGAGTGTCCAGGTGGGAGGCCCAGACAGGCAGCATTCAGACAGGACTCCTGAGCTGAACTGACAAGGCAGGTTGAATGACCTTGGGCAGGTCACTTCCCTGCTCAGAGCCCCCTCACATCCTGGTGAGCCATCCCAGAGGAGGGCAAGCTCTCTAGCTTGGGTGAACGAGGTTCCACGTGGGGCCCGCCCCAGACTTCTGGTTCCTTGACTTTTACCTCTGCCAGCTACTCCAGCTCCAGGTGGCCAGAGAATCTTTCCCACCTTGATTCTCCATAATCAGGAGCACTTGCTTAAATATGGTCAGAAACTCCAGAACTAGGAGGACTTTTATTGATCAGCTGGCTGGCCACTCTCAGGAGACCCAGAGAGGGGGACCGACTTGCCCAGGAACACACAGCAAAGTAGTGCTGAGCACAGGCCTCCGTCCTTTCTTGCCCCCTGCTCCTTCCAGCCCCGCCCTCTCTGGGCTGCCTGTGCCAGCAGTGAAATGAATTATCCTTCCCCAGCAGGGAGGGAGAGGCAGTTCCTGAGCCTGGGAACCAGCTGATGTCATTGTAGTGTTGCCATGACAATTATTCCCCTGGATTAGGGGCCTGACCCTCCAGAGGGCCAGGAAGTGGAGGAAGGAGACAGACTGGTGTTTGTTCAGCACTTGACACAGCACCTTTACACTTAACCCTTGTCCTTCCTTCCCTGGTGGCTCAGACCGTAAAGCGTCTGCCTGCAGCGCGGGAGACCTGGGTTTGATCGTTCGATCCCTGGATCAGGAAGCTCCTCTGGAGAAGGAAATAACTACCCACTCCAGTACTCTTGCCTGGAAAATCCCATGGACGGAGGAGCATAGTAGGCTACAGTCCATGGGGTCGCAAAGAGTCGGACACGACTGAGCGACTTCACTTCTTCACTTATCCTTGCACATTGAACCCTGCCGTGTGCTTCATATGTGTTTGTTGCTTTAAAGCCACCTGTATCTTTGATTAGAATGGCTGTGTCATGATTCCCATTTTACAGATGTGGACACTGAGGCCCAAGAGGTTAAATCAGTTGGCCCAAGATCAGTCAGCAAGTGGGAGACAGCCTGTGTTCATACCAACTCCCACGGGCTCTTTGCTCTTGCTTGGTGGTAGGAAGCCCCGTCTCCATTATGGACAGTCCTCTTACAGGGGAGGAAATCAAGGCCAGAGTTCTTGGATCTGGGGCCTCTGCATCTGGAGCGACACATTTTTGACTCTCAGTGCTTTACCTTTCTTGATGCTTGCTTCCAGAGGGGTCTCCCTCTCAACCCACCCCTACCACTAAGAGTTGCTGTGCTGGCCCAGGCCTTCTTGGAAGAGCTGCTGTGGGGCAGTTCTAGGCCCTTGGGGTGGGTTGGCACCTGGACCCACTCTGTTAACTTCCAGTCTGAGGGGACCTAGCACATCAAGGCCTTTATTTCAGTCTGGTTCAGAACAAAGGAGGTTCTGGAACCTTTTAGCAACAAGAAACCCTTGTTGGATGGGTGAGCTGGGGCTCTGGAGACAGACAGGGACCCTGACCCCTGTGGAGTGCAGAGGAACCAACAGGTGCGTGTTGTCAGTCGGGTCACAGTGCAGCTCAGCCCTGAGGCCAGATGACTCCGTGCCTGGGAGAGGCCTGGAAATCCCCAAGGTCCTGGGCCTTGTGTCCTGGACTGACCTGCCTCCAGGACAGTGCAGCCTGCATGGAAGAAGTCCAGGCAGCTGGTAGGCTTTGGAACAGCTGCTGCCAAGGTGGACAGTAAAAACTCTGAAAGCTGGAGGAATAGGTCCCTGTCCCAGGGCCATTTCCAGCCTCCATTCTGCTCTTCAAAACCCCCAGGGGAGGACAGTTTTCATATTTCAGTTCCTTTAGTGCTTGGGAAGTCCTTTCTGAATGTCTGACTTAAGTCCCTCAGGTGCTCAGGTTTCCATGGAATACTCAGAAGAGAGGGGCATTGGAGGGGGTGGTGGGGGTCTTTCTTGGCACTTGGAAGCCTGAAGTGCTACACCCATTTCATCCCCACCTGTGGTGCTGACCTCAAAAGCCAGCCTGGCAGGCTCCAGGCAGCCACCGGGGCCTGTCAAAGGCTCATTGATTGAGTCTTCTGAGTGGCTGTCTTACTGCCCTCCTTTCTGGGCACCAACTTTGTCCCTTGGCACAGCCCTTACTCAGAAACTCCCCCAGGCTCTCAGCGGGTAGGACCACATCCTGGCCAGGGTGAGGGCTGGGGCAGTCCTTGGAGCTCTGGAAAGAACCTTCTTCCTCTTGCCGTCAGGCAGGATGGGCCGTGGTGAAGGTTCAGGAGTCAGGCAGATGAAAGTTTCATCCTGTTGGCTCTGAACTTGTGCTGCTAAGCTGTGTGAGCTTGGGCAGGTGACTTTCCCTCTCTGTGGCTCAAGTTTCCTTGTCTGTAAAATGGAACTAACGATAGTCTATAGCAAGACTTAAATGACAGTTCATGTAAAGCTCTTGGCACTCAGGATACACCAAATATGAATACATAGTAATAGTTTATTATCATTGGTCTGATACTTTTTGGCCAAGGTTTCTGCCTGGAGTTGGGAGGTGGGAGTGGATGTCACTGCAGCGGGGGTTCTGGTCAGGGTCTCTCCTGGCTGGTTGCTTCAGGCTGGAGCCCTCTCTGCTCCGCCTGCCTCAACTCTGATCCCTCTCCACCACCTTGGTCCTCCAGGTACGCTACAAGGAGGAGTTTGAGAAGAACAAGGGCAAAGGTTTCAGCGTGGTGGCAGACACGCCCGAGCTCCAGAGAATCAAGAAGACCCAGGACCAGATCAGTAATGTAAGGTCCCCTGCTCCGTGGGTACTACCCTGACTCTGGCCCTCCCTTCTCGTCTCCTCCCCACCTACCTGGCAGTCGTGCATGGGGCCGGTTCTGTGCCGCCCCTGCTTTCCTCAGCAGGCCTGGCTGGTGCCTGCTTGAGCCGAGGGAAGGGAAGGCTTTGGGGTTCCCAAGATGCCTTTCCTCTGTGCACCCCCAGATTGCCCCTTTGATACCCTCTGCCCACATAATATTTCCACCTTGAAAGAACTGGACTTTTTTGGGGGGTGTACAGGGAGGGCCTTTGTGCTCAATCACCCCCCTCATCCCCCACTCTCTCTGAAATTTCCCCCGCTCCCTGCTGGCTATGGTGAGGGCCAGGGTCCAGACTAGCTGTTTTGTCTGAGCACAAAGGTCAGAACTGGGTGGCAGGGGTGGGGAGGGGCTGGCCTCCCCATCCACTGCCTCTGGGTGCTGACATTGCAGTCATTTCCGCCCTCCTTCAGCCTCCTCCCCCACCTCGGCTTGCTCTTCCTTCCTGTGTAAAAACCCCAGTCGGGTTTTGCTCGCTGGCTCTGCACCCCTTGGCCTGGCCTTCCCAGGTCCAGGGTGGTCACCAGTGTCTAGCCATGGCAGGGCTGGATGTGCAGAGTGGGCCCCCCTTATGACACCTGTGGCAGGGGACAGGCCTCAGTTTCCTGCTTGGCGGAGCCACAGACTAGCAGCCTGTGTGGCTCTGGGCTTGTGGAGAGGCTGCCTAGGGGGCTTTGGGCAATGCGGGGGCACCGCTGTGAGCCACAAGCATGGACGTGGCTGCAGGCCTGTGTTGCACAGAGCCCCATAAAGGACTGGGCAAGCAGATGTCTTCACGTCTGGTTCAGGAGGGGTTGGCAGGTTGCCTGGTGTCACTTTGAGCTGAGGGACTGGGGACAGAGGCTTCAGGGGCCCTGAGTTTTGGATGGTCTGTCCGGCATCCAGCCCTCAGTCCTCCTTTATCAGGCACTCCTGGAAGTGAGTTGGACCACTGTCAGGGTCGACTTGCTGTGGCTCAGGTAGATGTCAGAAGCCAGGACCCAAGCCATCAGAAGTGGCCATGCCTGAGACTTTGGCTCTTAAACTTTGATTGGCAGCCTGCAGTATGAAATACGTTTCGTGTCGTGGCCCACTGAACAGGCTTGCTGATTTATTTAAGAGAAACAGAACCAAAACTTTCAGGAAAAAGAGCTCTACCACTTAAAGGGCATTCGGATATTTTCTGTTCTATTTTAGTTTGTTAAAGATGCTGGGTTTCGCAATTAGATGGTTGACCCACAGCTTAAAATTCGTGGCTTGAGGAAATAGAGTGCATCCTTTGGGCTAAGATGCCTCTGACAGCTGTAACCCCCTCTTCCCCTCAAACAAGCCTGTCTCAGTTGCTTCTTTATTAGCTAGGGCCTGGCCTCAACCCGAGAGCTTCCCTGCAGGTTGTGCCCAGAAGAAGGTGGGAAGAAGGTGTGGGTCTCAGCTGTCCTCATGGAAAACAGGAGGGGGGGAAGCCTCAGGTAACAGGGGAGGAATATACAGAAAACTGGGCTCTTGAGTCTTTAGCCTCTGGCCTTTCATTGTGAAGACTGTTATCTGGACACCTGCTCCCTTCCTACAACCGCAACCCCCCAGCACATTCACTCGTTGTTTCCAGCCTGTGGCTTTTAGAAGGGGGAGGCAAGCCCAGTCATCCTTGCCTGCTTTTCTGGAACACTTCCAGAATACTCCACACCCAGCCTGTTGCACCTGTATTCCCCAACCTTTCCCCGGCAACTAGTTATTGGAGGTGTTAATGTCTGAGGATCCCTGGTAACAACTCACTCTGGCCAAGACACCCACACCTGGGCAGATACCATCTTATCAGCAGCCACAGGGCTGCAACGAGCTGATTGTCCTCTATCTGAGGCGGGGAGGTGACTGATGCCTGACCCGGTTCCGCTTTTGCAGCTTTAGCTGGGACCTCTGACACATGACCACAAAGCTGGAAAACTCTTGGTTTTGGCAAATGCCGTTAGTCTGTCAGCTGTGGGCTTCCAGACAGCTGTACTTCAATCTCTTGAAAAGGTTGATTGAAGATACAGGCTAAAAAAAAAAGAAAATGCATCCTCAGAGGCCTCCTCCTGGGACTGCCTGGGAGCAGAACCCAGAAACTAGCATTAATTTTATCTCCTTTTTAGGAACTAGCAATTTTTTTTTAATGTGTATTTGTTTATTTGGCTATGCTTGGTTGTGGCATGTGGGATCTAGCTCCCTGATCAGGAATCGAACCTGAGTCCCCTGCACTGGGAATATGGTGTCTTCGCCACAGGAGCATCAAGGAAGTCTCAGGAACTAGCATTTATTTTTAAAATTATTCCTGTTGTTGTTTTTTTATCTTTTCTTCCATTTTTATTGAGCTGTAATTGACATGCTGCACTGTATACGTTTAAGGTGTCCAGCATAATGACTTGATTTACCTCCATCATGAAATGATTATCACAATAAGTTGAGTGAATCATCTCATATAGATATAAAATTAAAAGTGACTGATAGAAAATAAAATTTCTTTTTTCAAGAACCAGCATTTTTAACACATTCCCTAAGTTCCCTGCAGTGTGAGAATCATCACCAAGAATCTGAAAAGAGCTTCACCAAAGGTGCCAGTCCTGGCTACATCCCAGAACCCCCGGGGAACTTAAAACCACGTTATTAAATTGTCCTTCCTCCAGAGGAGTTTTGGGAAAGATGATGTCTAGAGCCAACCTGTTTTGTATCCAAAATAGTGTTCCTGTATGAGCTTGTCACTCATTTCCCAGGTTATCGTCAGATGCCGCCTCAATTTGTGAGGAAAATGTCAAGCACTTAGTCTGAGATAAATATTATCCATTGCTGTTAATTTAAAGGTAGACTTTGGTTTCTGCATGGTGGTGAAAGAAGGGGCATGGACTAAAGTTTGGCTGAAAAGTTGGGCCTTTGTCTAGAACTAAAAATGTATGGAAACTTGGGAGGCAAGGTGCTCGTAAGTTAGGCCCCTGTGGTGTGTGATCAACTCTTTTTTAGTTGAAGTATAGTTGGTTTTCTATGCTGTATTCATTACTGCTATATAGCAAAGTGATTCAGTTATACTGGGTTGACCAAAAAGTTCACTCGGGGTTTTCCATAGGGTGTTATGGACAGAATCAAACAAACTTTTTGGCCAACCCAGCATTAACCTTGCCTTTGGGCACCGGCTCTGATGGCTGTGATGGACGGGAGTCTCTCTTTTTCCGGCTGTGCTGGGTCTTAGTTGCTGCTCCTGGGCCTTCTCTAGCTGCAGTGCGCTGCTCTCCACTTGCTGTGCACGGGCTTCCTGTTGCGGAGCAGGGACTCTAGGCACGGGTTTAGTTGCCCCACAGCACGTGGGATCTTCCCAGACCAGAGATCAAACCTGTGTCCCCTGCATTGGCAGGCAGATTCTTAACCACTGACCCAACAGGGAAGTCCTAGATAGAAGTTTTTGATTGCTGAGTCCCTTTTACTAGGAGCCCCTGCCTTCAAGTAGGCAAGTTTTCATTTACCTACATATTTCCTCACATATAGATTTCCTGTATACAGTTTTGGGTCTTTTTAACTTTTCCTTTTTCTGTAAAGTATAACACATAAACACCTGTGTGTGTGTTCACCATGCAAGGCAGGAAGCAGAGCATGACAGCCCCCTGTCAAAATAGAGCTTTCAAAGTGTTCAAAAAATAGACATAACTCTCATGTAGTGAGTACCTATCATATAATTAACTTAATTATGAGGAACCAGCTGGGAGCATCTGACAGGCAGAGGTGAGGCCTCGTCTGTGAAAGAAAGCACTGGATATAATTAGATATAGAACTGGTTAGTGTTCTGCCATTAGCTGCAGAACTAGTTTGTGGCCTACAGGACTGGAAAACCATACGCTTTGGAGATATCCTTGCTACAGGCAGAAATCTTTTGCATTTCTTACAGTCAGAAATACTTAGCAGCTCTTATTTCTTAAATTAGCTTCAGTCCTTATGCATGCATGCATACATGCTAAGTCGCTTTAGTCATGTCTGACTCTTTGTGACCCTGTGGACTGTAGCCCACCGGGCTCCTCTGCCCATGGGATTCTGTTCGCTTTGGAGATATCCTTGCTACAGGCAGAAATCTTTTGCATTTCTTACAGTCAGAAATACTTAGCAGCTCTTATTTCTTAAATTAGCTTCAGTCCTTATGCATGCATGCATACATGCTAAGTCGCTTTAGTCATGTCTGACTCTTTGTGACCCTGTGGACTGTAGCCCACCGGGCTCCTCTGCCCATGGGATTCTGTAGGCAAGGATACTGGAGTGGTTATACTCCAGGGGATCTTCCTGGCCTAGGGATCGAACCCGTGTCTCTCATGACTCCTGCACTGGTAGGTGTGTTCTTTGCCACCAGCACCACCTGAGAAACCCTTCGGGTCCTTAGAGGTTGGGCCCAATCATTAGTAAATAGTAAAGTCAAAGAAAATTCTAGCCCCAGAGTCAAATGGCTGGAGATGGGCTTGTTGGACACCTTGTATGCTTTTTTTTTTTTAAGTATGTAATATTTCTTTTTTTTAAACTGAAGTATATGTTGTGTTAGTTTCAGGTGTACAGAAAAGTGATTCAGTTAACTTTTTCCAGATTCTTTCCCCTTATAGTTTACTATAAGATACTGTCGTTCCCTGTGCTCTAACAGTAGGTCCTTGTGGTTATCTATTTTATATTTAGTAGTGTGTATATGTATCCCAAACTCCTCTAATTTATCCCCCCTCCATAACTATGCATTTCTGAATACTATAGTTTTGTTTTCCCCAATTTTGAACATACGTTGTTTTTTTGTGTGTCATATCCTTGGGGTAACACTGGGCTTAAAGCATCATGACGCTGTAGTTTATTCTTTTCTATTGTTTTCTATTGTTGTGTTGTATTCTGTTTAAGCTGCTTATCCCACATTTTGTTGATCCTGGGGTTGATGGCATTTGGATTGCTTCCGTGGCTGTGGACAACTTCATACGTATTTCCTAGCGTTAACGTGGAGGGCAGTTGTTGGATCTTGGAGGCTATGTCTCCTCAGCCTTACCAGATAACGCTGAAATACTATTCAAGCAGTGGTATTGATTTACCATCTCGCCAGCATTGATGAGAGTTTCCACTGCTCTGCATCCTTAGACTTGTTCAATTTAGCCATTCTGATTGTGCGTAGTAGTATCTCATGGTTTTAACTTGCATTTCTCTGATTAGTAATGAAGGCGAGCACAGATTTACATTTGTTTTAAAAACAAAATAGTGTTAGTCTCTCATAGGGAACACAGCATTACTTGGTGGTTGAGAACTAAGGAGCTGATGGGAGGACTCATTTATGCACCTCTTACCTACCTCCTGAGCCTTGGTTTCCCTATCTGAAAAATGGGGATGATCGTCATACATTGTTCTTGGCCTGGCTGAGCAAAGGAAATGAGTAATGCATATAAGGGCACCACAGAGGCCGGCAACAAATGGGAACATTGTTAGAAAAACCAGACCTTGGCTGGTGAGTTGATTATTCCATCCAGAGCCTAATATTCCCTTCTTGGCTGTGATGTGGAATCATGTGGGAGCAAGTGTGGAGTCAGGCCTTGGTTTTCCACCACAATCAGGAAGGAGAACACGGGTTCAAAAAACAGACCATCAGCTGGCAGAGAAAATGTGTTTTCCACAGCTTCGGAACGGACCCTCAACCAGTCATCCTGGAGTCCTGGCTGGCAGGGCCCCGGATGAGTGGGGAGGGTCCTCCGGGGCCTGGACCCCTCCACCTCTATGCACTTGGATCTCTGGGCATCTTTCCATGGGGTCCCAGGACATTTTTTGGCTGGGCCTCTGCTGACGTTTCTGAGCTTATGGTGACCCCTTTTCAGGGCACTTAGACGATTGGAACTTTGCTGAGCCTGGGACTGAGCTCAACCAGGGCCTTGGCCTCTGATAAGTGTTTATTTCCCTTTTGGATGTGCTCACACCCTTTAAGGTGCCGCTTTGCTTCTCAAGCTATTAAGTCGATCAGCAGAGTAATAAGTTTCCTTGTTTCCTGCGCAGGGGAGGGAGAGGAAGTTGAGAGGACTGAGATTTTATCAGGTGGCCCCCTGGGCAGAGGGGCGCTACAGCCTCAGGTTTCTCAGTCCACTTACGTTCGTGCTGCCGCTCCTGACTTCAGTGCCTGGTGCCCCTTCTCTTGAAGTTAGGGTGACCTTGTGATTATCATCCCTTTTGAAAGCGAAAGGGAGTGCTATTCATATTTGTTCCAGAAGACATGAACTGGGACCAGGGGCAGACTTGGGCGTGGGGCCACCCTATCCCAGGAAAGGACTCGACCACTGTGGCTTTGTCCTTGGATCACCAGCTTCAGGCCTGACTAAGGAAAGTCACTTCACTTCTGTAAAATGGAAATTAAAGTGTACCTATGGGACTTTATTTAAAGGGTGATTATTGTCAAGACCAAGGGAAATTATATGCAGAGAGCTCAATGTGAAGAGCTGAGTCAAGGTTATTACAGTGAGCGGGTGGTTCCTGTATCGGTGGCGGGAAGGGTTCTCCTGTGTGCAGGCTGCCGCTGCTGTGTCCACCTGGATCAGCTGGCCCTGTGTAGAGCGGCTTTTTAAGGAGCAAGATGGATCCCATCAGCCACTTGTGGAAACGAACACACGTCCACACTGGCTTTCAGTTCTAGGATTTGGCTAGGTTCCTAGAGGTAGTTGGAAGCCTTAGGACCACATGGGAGCAGATGGTGCTGTGGCCTCTTTTTAAGATGAGGAAGTCCAGGCCTAGAGGGGATAGGACTCTTCCAAGTTCACATGAGCAAGTGAATGGCTCACTAGGGGTGAGGTGTGGGAGGGATGTGCAGTCCTCGATGAAGGACTGAGTCTACAACATGACGGGGGATGGGACCCAGACATGCTTCTTCCTCCAAGAGTCACCCCTTCACGAATACACAGAGCTGCAGCGCAAGAAGCGGGCTGTCAGCCAGGGCAGCGGGGGCCTGCGCCTCAGCCCACGTCCTGGCTCCCTCAGGGCCCCTCAGGGCCGGGCAGGCCTCTGTCTGCCTCCCCCAGTCACCGGCCCCCAGGGGCAGGCCTCTTTTCATCACCAGAAAGTAAACACGGGAAGCTAACCTTTCCCACCCCCAGGAGAGAAATCAGAAGAGCAGTCGCCTTGAGAGCCTAGAGGCCTCTCCTTGCCCCCACTCCCCCGCTACTCCTCGCCAGAGGAGGGGGGCTCACTGAGTGGGCTCAAGAGAGACTCTCACCTTTTGCCCTTGTCTTGGGGATCTGAGAGCAGGACACTGGCCCTTGACCTTCACCCCTCGGGGTTCTACTTCATGGGCGTTTGGGGGTCCGATGGGTTTTCAGTCTGACCAGGGCCAGCTGCCTCCCCTTCAGAAACTGGCTCAGTTTATTTTGCTCTTTGGGTGTGGGTCCTTGCTTGGGCATGACGGAAAGGGGTGAGAGGAGGAGGGGGGCTCATCCTGACCCAAACCCCTAAGTGAGGCACGCCCTACCTCCCCACCGGCCCATCCCAAGTTGTGCTGCTGCCCGACCTGTTCTCCCAGCCCGGGCTGCAGCAAGTCACCACCATTCAGCAGTGGAAGAGCAGCAGGGAGATGTGGGTGGGCCCAGTCGACCACCCCTGCAGACCTGCAGCCCGGCTGCTTCTGGCTGAGTTTTAGTTCTTGCTCTCCTTATAAGGCGGATGCGAGAAAGCATTAGAGAAAGTGAGAAGGCGTGGGCCACAGGAGCACCTGGGCTCGGACAGCTGGATCAGGCAGGGACTTCCAGGGCACAGAGTTGCAGGTTCCCTCTGCTCCTGGAGGCAGGGCAGGCTTTGCCCCCTCCTTACCCTCTGTCCCCCTCACCCCACTCCCTTTTCCACCGGGAGCAGCACAGGGCAGGATCCTAGTGAACAGGAGGTAAGAACCAGCCTCCAGGCTGGTGGTGGTCTGAGGTCTGGGGAGAATTCAGGTCTGGGTCTGCTCAGGACCAGACCAGTTTTCTGTGTCCCCCTTTCTGAGTTTCCCCTGCGGGGGAGGTGGGGGGGGGGACTGTCCCACTTCCGCCCCAGCCCCAGCCCCGCACTCCCAGAGCGCTAACCATGGACCTCCCACCGCTCCTCGGTTGCTTGCCTCCTTTCCCCTAAGTTTCCTCTCTGCAGAGTCAGTAGGTCCTCAGGGTGCGGTGTGGGCATGTTGCCACTGGGAGTGCAGGCAGAAAATCCCAGAACTCCTCACTCTGCCTCTTTTTCATCCTTTGTTTTATTCATATTTGTACGTTTTACACACAAATGTGTATAGACATTTCATGGGTGTAAAGTGGTACGGGAGGATTGTGCTGAAACAGATGTTACCAACAGGAAAAGAGGGGGCAAGGAGGGGACAGCAGACGTTTTCTGTAGAGCTCCAGAGAGTAAATGTTTTAGGCTTTGTGGGCCAAAGGGCCTGTCAAAGCTACTCAGCCCTGTTGTGACGGCGTGAGAGCAGCCAGAGATAATAGGGAGATGAATGGGTATGACTGTTCTAGTAGATTTCTGGACACTGAAATTTGAATTTCATAGAAATTTCATGTGTTACCAATCTTATTCCTTTTAACTCTCCACACAGGCTTCAAACGTTACAAAATGTAGTACCCGTTCTTTGGTCACATGCAGACCATGAACAAATGGGCTGTGGGCTCATGGACCAGAGTTTGCCAACCTCTGCTCCAGATCACTGGTTCTCAAACCTGAGCCTTCAAGACTCAGACTCACCTCGGGGAGCTTTTAGAAGTGCATATGTCTGTGCATGCTAAGTCACTTCAGTCATGTCTGACTCTTTATGCTATGGATCGTATACCTACCCCATGGACTGTAGCCCGCCAGGCTCCTCTGTCCATGAGATTTCTCCAGGCAAGAATACTGGAGTGGGTTGCCATGCCCTCCTCCAGGGGATCTTCCCNCATGTCTGACTCTTTATGCTATGGATCGTATACCTACCCCATGGACTGTAGCCCGCCAGGCTCCTCTGTCCATGAGATTTCTCCAGGCAAGAATACTGGAGTGGGTTGCCATGCCCTCCTCCAGGGGATCTTCCCAACCCAGGGATCGAACCGTGTCTCCTGCATTAGCAGGTGAGTCCTTTACCACTAGCACCACCTGGGAAGCCCCTTAGAAATGCATATTCCCTCCAAAAAAAAAGAAAAGAATAAAGGTGCATATTCCAAAACCTGAGCCCTGAAAATTGTAGATACTATGGAAGGTCCTGGAACCTGCGTTCAGCAGATAGTCTGAAGACCAGACTTTAAGAACACAGTTCTGGGTCCTGGTGGTCCTTGGTGAAGACCTGGGGTGTGTGGCTTCTTCAGGTCACTTTTTGCCCATTTTTTAACCCGAGGAGAGAAGAAACTCATCTTCCAGATACTGACACACCCTCGGAGAGGGCCGGGCATTTCTTGTCCTGCAAGCTGGGGTCCTCAGCGGAGCTTTATGCAGTCGTGCCCGCAAGAGGCAGAATCGCCTGCTGGTTAAGAACACGGCTCTGAAGTCTCCGTGAGCATGGGCTACTCATGTTGCTTGCCAGTGCTTTAGTCTCCTTCTTGTGTGTTCTATGGGGACTATGCTGTACCCCCGTATAGGTGCTGATATGGTAGAATGAGCCTGTGATGCAGGACTCCGGGCATAGTGCCTGGCACCTAGCAGATGCTCTGTAAACCAGGGCCACTGCTACGGGCCAGGGTGGAAGTGGGGCAGCTCCAGCTGTGCCTCAGGGACATAAAGAGGACTGCCTACATTCGTCTGGTGCTTTCACTCACATTCATTCCCTTCTGAGGGAATGGCAACCCACTCCAGTATTCTTGCTGGGAAAATCCCATGGACAGAGGAGCCTGGCAGGCTACAGTCCATTGGGTTGCAAAGAGTCAGACACAGTTGAGGCACTAACACTTTAGCTGACATGGACCTTTTACACCCGTCATCTCATCACATCCTCCAGCAACCCCTGAGGGAGGTCGTGACGCTCCCTCTGTAAGGAGGAAACCCGGCTTGGCGGGGTGAAGCGCTTGTTGGAGGGCACGCCGCGGTACACCCCTGCTGAGGACCTGGCTCTCTCCGCCTGGAGTCCTGCAGGAGTCTCTCCCATCGCAGGATCGTGCGTGGCGACGGAAGGGGGAGCTTTGGCTGGTTTGCCGTGGGTCCTTGACCCAGCGCTTTCTGTCCCTGCAGGTCAGATACCACGAGGGGTTTGAGAAGAGTCGCATGGGCCCCAGTGGGGCTGAGGGGCTGGAGCCCGAGCGCCGGGATGCCCGGGAGAGCAGCTGCCGGCGGCCCCAGGAGCAGCAGCAGCCCCGCCACGTCCCCGCCGGCACCCCGGGTGAGCGGGAGGGCGGCGGGGACCGGGGACCCTGAGGCAAGGTGGGAAGAGATGAGAGGGGAGCCTCGAGTACACACACGCACACACGCACACACACACACCTACCCAGGGCATGAACACACACACACACACACACACACCTACCCAGGGCATGAACACACACACACACACACACACACACACACACACCTACCCAGGGCATGAACACACACACACACACACACACACACACACACCAGGTCCCATCCCTACCCAGGGCATGAAACACACACACACACGCACACACACGAGGTCCCA
>SJYX01017393.1:31299-101936 GCA_006410675.1 Oreotragus oreotragus
CACACACACACACACACACACACACACCATGGTCAGGGCTGCACGCGCGCGCACACACACGCACACACACACACACAGACACACACACACCCAGGTCCATGAACACTAGGGTCAGGGCTCTGCTGGTCCCCGCTGTGATGGGGAGGGTGCCGCTGGGGCGTGGCAGCAGCATGTGTGCATGCAGGCAGAAGCCCTTGGGAAGTGGGGGCTGAGCAAGCTGTGGGGTTGGAAGCGGCTCTGGGAGGGTCTGGCTTTGGCAGGGAAGGTCCTGAGCCTGCCTCCTGCTGGCTTCCAGTGTACCAGCAGCCCCAGCAGCAGCCGGCAGCCCAGTCCTATGGTGGCTACAAGGAGCCTGCAGCCCCAGTGTCCATACAGCGCAGCGCCCCAGGCGGCGGCGGGGTGAGTGGCCCTGGCGGAGGGAGGTGTGGGAGGTGGGGTGAGCCTAGGGGAGGCTTCCTGGACGTCCCCTTAGAAAAGACGTCCCTTCTTGGACACTCGTCTTTTGTTTTGTTTTGTTGGACAACCTTTAGGGAAAAAAACTCAGGCGAGACAATTCTCAGAGAAATAAAGTAGCCTGAGATAAGAGACCTGCTGGGGCCTCAGGCTCCAGATGCACAAGGGAAGGAAGGAATGCAGTGGGTCTGAGAGGTCATCTGAAGGCTAAGGCTCCAGAGAGACCAGCCAGTGCTTCAAATACTTACTGAGCATGCTCTGGACAGAAGGGATTTGGTCTGAGTAAAAGTTCACCTTTCTGCCCTCTTGGAACTTACATTCCAGTCAGGGAGACAAACGTGGTTAGATAAGTAGGTATGTGGCAAAAGGTCATAGATAAGCCGTGAAGAAAAAGACAGCGGGGTGAGCAGGGGTGGGGGCAGCAAAGGACTCAGTAAAGGAATGAGTGGTGGAGAAGAGCAGCAAGTGTGAAGGCCCTGAGGCAGGAGTGTTCTAGGAGCGTTCAAAGAGCAGCAGGAAAGCCAAGGTGACTGGAGAGAGATGAGGTCCGATCATTTAGGGACTTGCAGGCTTCAGGCTTCCCTGGTGGCTCAGACAGTAAAGAATCTGCCCTCAATGCAGGAGACCTGGGTTCAATCCCTGGGTTGGAAAGATCCCCTGGAAAGAAGTGGCTACCCACTCCAGTATTCTTGCCTGGAGAATTCCATAAACAGTGGAGCCTGGCATGCTATGGTCCCTGAGGTCGCAAAGAGTGGACATGACTGAGCGACTAACATTTTGACTTTCAGGCTGCCAGGAGGCCATCATGACTGGCAAGCTGTGCAGAGTAAGGGCTCTGACTTGTGTTTTAAAAGCTGGCTTCAGCAGCTGTGTTGAGAGGCAGCAATAAAAAGTTGAGGGTGGAAGCAGGGAGATGAGTTGGGTGGCTATTACAGGATGCAGGCGTAGATGGTGGGGACTTGGCCCAAGAGATTAAAGGTACAGTTGGTGATGAGGACTGAGGTCACTTCAGTCATTCCATGAGGGCTGTGACCTCTTTTTTTTTTTGGTGGTTTCTAATATTTATTCTTCTGGTTATAAAAGTAGTACACGAAGAGCATTGGATTGGGAGAGGTTAGGAATCAGTCCTGCAGGAATTAGGTTACTTTCTCAGAACCTGTATTTCCTCATCTGGAAAGCAGGGTAAGAAGCCTGGAGGGTTGTGATCTCTTATTCCATAGTCTCCAGGGCTGATGAAGCTGGTTTCTGCTGGGTTGCGGGGGGTTGGAAGTTTTGTGCTAAATAGGATAGGGGGCCTCTGAAGCGTTTAAAGCCAGGAAGTAACTTCATCAGGTTTGCATTTTGGAAAGTTCCCTCCAAGATCACAATAGATGAACAGTGGGAGGAGGCAGACCAGGGGAATGGAAACAGAAGGTCTGAACAGGGTCTTGGAGGTGGGGTGGGGTGGTGGGGCAGATCCTGGAGATTTCTAATGGATTCATCCAGCCTTGGACCCAAATGGATCCCAGAACCTGTCCTGGGGGACCCTAAGGCTAAGCTGACTCCCAGAGACAAGTCAGTGTCAAGGGCCGTGATGGTCAGAGGACGTTAGAATCTTGCTTGCTTCCAAGATTACCGTTGGGTTTCATATGTTTTTACTGAACATTCCCTAGAGCTGGGGTTTAAACACAAGACTTTGGCTGAGGTTGGAAGGTGGGACCTGATAGGTACTTCTTATATCACCTGGAGTTTTTTCTCCCAGGAGTTGGTCTTTATCCTGAACTTAAGAACCAAATTCATCAACAGCTTCAAAAAAACCCAAGACTGGTGTTTATAAGAATACAGATAATAGCACACAGGGCAAGTCATCCTTTTAAACTCAACCCAGCATGGTGTCCACTGGACAGTACTGTATTCCAGTTCCAAGGGACAGGGTGGAGGTCCTGTAACCTCCATCCCTGTTTGTGTCTGGCCCTTAGGAGGTGCCAGATGCAGTGTTAATAAGGTGATCGCTCTCAGAAAGTGTGACACAGAGGTGAGAAAACTTGAGGCAGAGCCTAGCCCGTCCTTGTCTCCCAGCTCCTGGTCCCCTCTGCTCTGGGGTCCCAGAGAGGTAGGCACCCCTGACTGACCATGCCCCACCCCTGCAGAAGCGGTACCGTGCTGTGTATGACTACAGTGCTGCCGACGAGGACGAGGTCTCCTTCCAAGATGGGGACACCATTGTCAACGTGCAGCAGATCGACGACGGCTGGATGTACGGGACCGTGGAGCGCACCGGTGACACGGGGATGCTGCCAGCCAACTACGTGGAGGCCATCTGAGCCCGCCGGGCACCGCCCGCCCCTGTCTCTTATACACATCTAGATGTGTATAAGAGACAACACATATCCCTACTACCCAGGGCATGAACACACACACACACACACATATCCCTACTACCCAGGGCATGAACACACACACAGAGACGCACGCATCCCTACGAACACACACACACCCCAGGTCCCGTCCCTACCCAGGGCATGAACGCACACACGCACGCGTGCGCACACACACACACACAGGTCCATGAACACCAGGGTCAGGGCTCTGCTGGTCCACACACACACACACACACACACACACACACACCCAGGTCCATAAACACCAGGGTCAGGGCCGCACGCACACGCATGCGCATGCACACACACACCAGGGTCAGGGCCACACGCGCATACACACGCACGCACGCACACACACACACACACACCCAGGTCCATGAACACCAGGGTCAGGGCCGCACGCACACACACACACACACACACGCACACACACACACCAGGGTCAGGGCCGCACGCAGACACGCACACACACACACACACACACACACACCATGGTCAGGGCTGCACGCGCGCGCACACACACGCACACACACACACACAGACACACACACACCCAGGTCCATGAACACTAGGGTCAGGGCTCTGCTGGTCCCCGCTGTGATGGGGAGGGTGCCGCTGGGGCGTGGCAGCAGCATGTGTGCATGCAGGCAGAAGCCCTTGGGAAGTGGGGGCTGAGCAAGCTGTGGGGTTGGAAGCGGCTCTGGGAGGGTCTGGCTTTGGCAGGGAAGGTCCTGAGCCTGCCTCCTGCTGGCTTCCAGTGTACCAGCAGCCCCAGCAGCAGCCGGCAGCCCAGTCCTATGGTGGCTACAAGGAGCCTGCAGCCCCAGTGTCCATACAGCGCAGCGCCCCAGGCGGCGGCGGGGTGAGTGGCCCTGGCGGAGGGAGGTGTGGGAGGTGGGGTGAGCCTAGGGGAGGCTTCCTGGACGTCCCCTTAGAAAAGACGTCCCTTCTTGGACACTCGTCTTTTGTTTTGTTTTGTTGGACAACCTTTAGGGAAAAAAACTCAGGCGAGACAATTCTCAGAGAAATAAAGTAGCCTGAGATAAGAGACCTGCTGGGGCCTCAGGCTCCAGATGCACAAGGGAAGGAAGGAATGCAGTGGGTCTGAGAGGTCATCTGAAGGCTAAGGCTCCAGAGAGACCAGCCAGTGCTTCAAATACTTACTGAGCATGCTCTGGACAGAAGGGATTTGGTCTGAGTAAAAGTTCACCTTTCTGCCCTCTTGGAACTTACATTCCAGTCAGGGAGACAAACGTGGTTAGATAAGTAGGTATGTGGCAAAAGGTCATAGATAAGCCGTGAAGAAAAAGACAGCGGGGTGAGCAGGGGTGGGGGCAGCAAAGGACTCAGTAAAGGAATGAGTGGTGGAGAAGAGCAGCAAGTGTGAAGGCCCTGAGGCAGGAGTGTTCTAGGAGCGTTCAAAGAGCAGCAGGAAAGCCAAGGTGACTGGAGAGAGATGAGGTCCGATCATTTAGGGACTTGCAGGCTTCAGGCTTCCCTGGTGGCTCAGACAGTAAAGAATCTGCCCTCAATGCAGGAGACCTGGGTTCAATCCCTGGGTTGGAAAGATCCCCTGGAAAGAAGTGGCTACCCACTCCAGTATTCTTGCCTGGAGAATTCCATAAACAGTGGAGCCTGGCATGCTATGGTCCCTGAGGTCGCAAAGAGTGGACATGACTGAGCGACTAACATTTTGACTTTCAGGCTGCCAGGAGGCCATCATGACTGGCAAGCTGTGCAGAGTAAGGGCTCTGACTTGTGTTTTAAAAGCTGGCTTCAGCAGCTGTGTTGAGAGGCAGCAATAAAAAGTTGAGGGTGGAAGCAGGGAGATGAGTTGGGTGGCTATTACAGGATGCAGGCGTAGATGGTGGGGACTTGGCCCAAGAGATTAAAGGTACAGTTGGTGATGAGGACTGAGGTCACTTCAGTCATTCCATGAGGGCTGTGACCTCTTTTTTTTTTTGGTGGTTTCTAATATTTATTCTTCTGGTTATAAAAGTAGTACACGAAGAGCATTGGATTGGGAGAGGTTAGGAATCAGTCCTGCAGGAATTAGGTTACTTTCTCAGAACCTGTATTTCCTCATCTGGAAAGCAGGGTAAGAAGCCTGGAGGGTTGTGATCTCTTATTCCATAGTCTCCAGGGCTGATGAAGCTGGTTTCTGCTGGGTTGCGGGGGGTTGGAAGTTTTGTGCTAAATAGGATAGGGGGCCTCTGAAGCGTTTAAAGCCAGGAAGTAACTTCATCAGGTTTGCATTTTGGAAAGTTCCCTCCAAGATCACAATAGATGAACAGTGGGAGGAGGCAGACCAGGGGAATGGAAACAGAAGGTCTGAACAGGGTCTTGGAGGTGGGGTGGGGTGGTGGGGCAGATCCTGGAGATTTCTAAT
This sequence comes from Oreotragus oreotragus, assembly GCA_006410675.1. NCBI lineage: Eukaryota > Metazoa > Chordata > Mammalia > Artiodactyla > Bovidae > Oreotragus > Oreotragus oreotragus. The sequence goes on from SJYX01017393.1 coordinate 36,502, forward strand.
GGATTCATCCAGCCTTGGACCCAAATGGATCCCAGAACCTGTCCTGGGGGACCCTAAGGCTAAGCTGACTCCCAGAGACAAGTCAGTGTCAAGGGCCGTGATGGTCAGAGGACGTTAGAATCTTGCTTGCTTCCAAGATTACCGTTGGGTTTCATATGTTTTTACTGAACATTCCCTAGAGCTGGGGTTTAAACACAAGACTTTGGCTGAGGTTGGAAGGTGGGACCTGATAGGTACTTCTTATATCACCTGGAGTTTTTTCTCCCAGGAGTTGGTCTTTATCCTGAACTTAAGAACCAAATTCATCAACAGCTTCAAAAAAACCCAAGAAAGGCTGGTGTTTATAAGAATACAGATAATAGCACACAGGGCAAGTCATCCTTTTAAACTCAACCCAGCATGGTGTCCGCTGGACAGTACTGTATTCCAGTTCCAAGGGACAGGGTGGAGGTCCTGTAACCTCCATCCCTGTTTGTGTCTGGCCCTTAGGAGGTGCCAGATGCAGTGTTAATAAGGTGATCGCTCTCAGAAAGTGTGACACAGAGGTGAGAAAACTTGAGGCAGAGCCTAGCCCGTCCTTGTCTCCCAGCTCCTGGTCCCCTCTGCTCTGGGGTCCCAGAGAGGTAGGCACCCCTGACTGACCATGCCCCACCCCTGCAGAAGCGGTACCGTGCTGTGTATGACTACAGTGCTGCCGACGAGGACGAGGTCTCCTTCCAAGATGGGGACACCATTGTCAACGTGCAGCAGATCGACGACGGCTGGATGTACGGGACCGTGGAGCGCACCGGTGACACGGGGATGCTGCCAGCCAACTACGTGGAGGCCATCTGAGCCCGCCGGGCACCGCCCGCCCCATCCGTCTTCAGTGCATTCCACGGCATCGCGTCTGTCCTGGGCGTAACCTGTCCACCCTTCGGTGTCTCTGTCTTTTAATTCTGCGACAGCTTGTTTATCCTCCCTCTCTTCCAGCTTCTTTTGCCAACCGAAGCCTTGTTCTGCCATTTTCGCGGCGCCCCTTCTGGCAGGTTTTCCCCTTGACCAACTTCTTGGTTTTCTCTCTGGATGGAACACGTGTGAACAGCTCTGTGGGAGGCCAAGGCCTGTGGGGATGGTCTTGGTGGGTGACCCGTTGGCTCCCAGGCCTCTGCCTTCTCTCTTTTCTGCCCCCTCAGCCCCTCCTACCCAGCTCCTCATACATCCAAACATTCCAGGACTGGGGTGAGCCCCAGGACTCCCAGAGGAGGGGCTCCACACATTCCCAGGAGTGGGACCCTGCTGCCTGTGCCCTGGGATGGGGATGGGGTGGGGAGGGTGCTCCTCTTGTGCCAGTGAGATGGGCTCTGCCTCTGCTGCTCAGAGATGGGGCTGCCGGCCCTCCAAGAGGTCGCCTCACCACCCTCTTCCTGCTCAAGGTTGACAGAGGCGGGTAAAGTTCCTGCTTTGGTATTCATTCATCCTTCCTCACACTTTTCACACTGTGATTTCACTCTCCTGCTCACCCGGGCCTGGTGTGGGCGAGGAGCTGGAAGCTCAGCTTGGGTCTGGGTCTCACCTTTCTGCTTTAGGGACAGCTGCAGGAAAGAGGGGAATGGGGTGTTCTCTTCGCAGCCCTTTTCTCTCCCTCCCACTGAGTCTCCGGGGTCCCTGGCTTGCCTCCTGAAAGATGGGGCAAGGAAGCCTCAGGCCTCTCGGCTGTGCAGCCCAGCCCCTGAGACCTGGTTAGACGGGCCGCTCCTCCTGGGAAGGCAGCTTGGGGCCTTCCATGGCCTCCCGCCATCCCACACCACCTGATCTGACCCCAGGGGGACTGGACTGTGCGAAGCGACAGCCTGCTCTGTATCTGCACAACTTCCTTGAGGGGGAAGGAGTGGGTGTCTGCAGATGTCTGACAGGCGAGTGTGAGTGTGAGCGTGAGAGAAGCAGGCAGGGTGTGGGCTTTCAGGAGGGTGCACAGAGGGGAGGTCCTTGAGGGCGAGAAGTTCCTTATGTTTTCTTTGGAATGAGAATCCCTCCTTTCCTTCTATCCCTGAATGGAGGAAGCCCACCACCGCCCCCCCGCTTTCCAAAGTGCAGAAGTGAGGAGAGGGTGTGTACTTAGTGGGGGCTGATATTGGGGCCTGTAGCTTGCTGGCAGAAAGGGGAGAGGAAAGACTTCATGACTCCAGGCAGATACATTTCTCCCATCTCTGTGTCGTGGGCTGTAGAATAGGGAGCCAGGGGACCTGTGTCACCTACGCTGTGTTCTCCCCTCTCCCTGCCCCCCCCCACCCCCTCCCCTGCCCCCAGCTCGCTCATTTACCTAAAGCCTCCTTGAAGTAAAGGGAGAGGGTCCCAGGGCTTTACAAAGCTGGAAGCGCAGACCCGGGTTGAGGAAGGGAAAGATGGTGCTGTCTCCAAGCCCCTTCTTCGCTCGTGGGTGGCTGATTTTATGCATCTCTGGGCTTTCCTGCCACCCTCTGGGTCTCCCCCTCCCATCTTTACCCCAAGTCCACTGACTCAGGCCCTACGGTTGACACCTTTACATCCTTGTGCCTTGCAGGAGACGGAGGGGCCTGCAGGCATGTTTAACATCTAGTCCTCACTGCTTATGAGCTGACTTGGGCATATTTATCCCCGATCAGAGGCTTGAGCCCCTGCCTGACTGATCCCTTTCCCTCCTTGGCCACAGCCATGGTGAGGGCGGGTGGAGAGTCTTATATTGGGCAGTGTGGGGGATCAGGGAAGCAGAGAAGGAACAATTTTGGGAGCTGTGGGCAGACCATTCTATTTCCTCTTAATCTCAAAGCACAATGTGGATTCTGGGACCAAAGGTCAGAGAGACATATCCTGTTGGAGAACCTGTGGTTGGCAGGGAAGTGAAAGGCTGGGAGGAGGGCTGGGGAGCAAGTAGCCTGTTTTCGTTCAGCCTAATTTTTCTTCCAAAACAAGGCAAGCCAGCCACTGGAATCTTGCTGCCAGCCCTTGGTTCCTTCCATCCTAAAAATAGGGGACCTTTTCTTAACATACCCCCAGAGAGAGGAGGGACTATCACACTGGTGCTGAGGGACCAGGGGGCTGCTGAGAGTCCTTATTCCTTTCGAGAATCATCCATCCCTAGCAGAGCACAGAACCTGAGGGCTGGGCCGAGTCCCTGGTCTTTTCCTACAGTTCACAGAGGGTTTTGTTTTTTTTTTTAAAGCCAGTCTAATCCCAGGAAAGAAGATGCAACAAAACTAGAATGTGAATATAACTTTAGTGGACCAATAATAAAATGCAAGAAGCCCAATGGTGAGAAAAGTGAATTCTCTCAATATCGCTTCCTGTTTTCTTCCTCATGTCCCTCCAGGGAAAACTATTGCTTAATTTCTGCCTTTTCTCCCTTACATATGCACTTTTGGGCCCCCTTTTTTTTAATAGCTGGAAAAAAAAATACCACCCCACAAACCTGTATTTAAAAAGATAGAAATGATCACGTGAAATTTGCCTCTGTCCAAACATTTCATCTGTGTGTGTGTGTGTGCGCGCGCGCGTGTGTGTGTGTGAAGCCGTCCGTTAATCTTTTTATATGGGGTGGTCGTCTTTTCTTGGTCTGTTTTGGTCCCCTCCTTCGTGGGCTTGTGCTTGGGATCAAATCTTTCTGGCCTGTTATGATTCTGAACATTTGACTTGGACCACAAGTGAATCTTTCTCCTGGTGACTCAAATAAAAGTATAATTTTTACCTGCGGACTTGGCTTGCTCTCTCTGGTCCTGAGGTGGTGTGTGTGTGTATCCTGTCTCCTTGGGGACATTTTAGACACACTTTTATCCCCTTTGACTTTATGAACAGCCCTATGAAAGAAGTAACTGCTTGATATCCATCTTACAGATGGGGTTTCCTGGAGCCCAGAAAGGCAGTGGTTTGGTGGGAGTCACACCAGCTAGTGGTAGGGCTGGAGGTCTTAGGACCCCAGTGTGATGCTCCTGGCCTCCTGCCGTGACCTTGACAGGAGCCCTGCACCAACACGCTGTGCCCCTCACCTCACGGTATCTCCCAGGCTCAGTTCTTTGCTCCAGTGCGCTGGGTCTGAACTTTGACCAGGTCAGGCAGTCCACCTCCCCTTTTCTGCCTCCCCTTTTCTGCCGGGTTGGGAAAAGGAGGTGGCAAAGAAGGAATCCAGATTCTTTGTCCGCAGCTTGGGGCCACCAGTCAACCTCGTGCTGTGGCCTTGTGGAGAGGGGCGTTCTTCACTCCGGGCACAGAATTCAGGCTTCCCCTGGCTTCAGGACAGGAGCAGGGTGGAGAGGAAAAGGGCTTTCGCCAAAGTGAGAGCCTTTGTGATCAGGAGATGACACAGCTGTTCCGAGCAGCTGAGGCAGCGCTGGGTGGGATAATTGCAGATGGTACTGACACCTGCTCCCCCTCTGACACCACGGGCGGCTTAATGTGTCCCCAGTAGCAGGCAATGAGTTGGCAAATCTTGCCTCCATTGGCCTGCCTCCTGTTTGCTGCAGAGCTGTAGCCCCCTCTCCCCAGGAGGCTTCGTTCATTCTCCTTTTCAGGACAGTCTGCTTGGGAGGTGCCAACTCTCCACTCCCAACTCCTAGGACACTCTTGCCCTGCCTCCCTGTGCGAACCCACGCGAGCAGTTTCCTGACTGCCTTCTAAAGCAGCCTGAGTTCCTGAGGCTTAGCATGACGAAGCGGCTGCTGCCGCCCTGGTCCTGTGCCCCTCAAAGGAGCTAGTTAGCCTGGAGCCAAGGACACTAGGCCAGAGGTGTCACAGGGAATTTGTTTTTTAATTTAATAGGAAATAAGGCAAAAGGCATAATAAAAACAAGAAGGCATAACTACCCACCACCCAGCTTAAACCATGAAACATCAATTCTCCTTTCCCCTCAGAAAAATCAACTTGCCACCACCCAGCTTAAACCATGAAACATCAATTCTCCTTTCCCCTCAGAAAAATCAACTTGCCACCACCCAGCTTAAACCATGAAACATCAATTCTCCTTTCCCCTCAGAAAAATCAACTTGCCACCACCCAGCTTAAACCATGAAACATCAATTCTCCTTTCCCCTCAGAAAAATCAACTTGCCACCACCCAGCTTAAACCATGAAACATCAATTCTCCTTTCCCCTCAGAAAAATCAACTTGAAAAATATGAAAAAGGTATGTATATACAACTGAATCACTTTGCTGTACAGCAGAAATTGACACAAAATTGTGAATCAACTCTACTTCAATTAAAAAAAAAAGTCACTTGAATTGTATTTCTAAACACTTAACTGCACAGGGATGGGCCTGACCCAGAGTTCTGTAGTGCCCTCTCTGGGTATAACACTGCAATGAGCACTGAAGAGGATATAAGAGAGGATAAGGTTGTGGGAAATGACCACAAAGAGACAAGGAATGGTTGGAGGAGAGGCCTCTGATGGTCACACTGTAATAGGAAGGATCTGTGCAAAATGTTCGGAGAAGGCAATGGCACCCCACTCCAGTACTCTTGCCTGGAAAATCCTATGGATGGAGGAGCCTGTTAGGTTGCAGTCCATGGGGTTGCTAAGAGACACGACTGAGCGACTTCACTTTCACTTTTCACTTTCATGCATTGGAGAAGGAAATGGCAACCCAGTCCAGTGTTCTTGCCAGGGGTGGGGGAGCCTGGTGGGCAGCCGTCTATGGGGTCGCCCAGAGTCGGACACGACTGAAGTGACTTAGCAGCAGCAGCAGTGCAAAATGTTGCAAGCTGAGAAGCCCAGGTGGGCCTGGGAGGGGATTTCAGATTAACAGGGTGGGCCGGTCTGGGGCGAGAGAAGAATGTGGATTCCAGAGTGGACAAGCCTAGTTTTGAATTGGCCTCTGGCCTTTCCAATGAAACATTAGGCAGGTTGCTGATCATCCCTGAGCCTCATCTATAAAAGACTTGCAGGGAATTTGAAATTACACCACGAGTGCAATACCTGACACAATATAGGAATCCCGTAAGTCTCAGCTCTATCCCTCAGATGCCATCTGAAACACACGTGAGACCTTTGTCCTTGTCCCTCCATAACCTGACTCTACAACGTGCCAATGGCCCGCCCAGCCCCCAACCATCATTTTGAGTTCCTTTGCCAAGGATTCATGAGAGGAAGAAGTGAGAAGAAAAGCACTCAGGAGATATCATTCCTTGGGCAACTGGATACAGGTCAGATCTCTTCCCTACTTCCATAATATTCAGACTCCATTTAGATACAAAGGGTAGGATTGGGTTCCTGGGGAGAAATTGAGTCTCTTCATTTCTGCCTGGTCTAAATCGAGCAGTTCCTTGGTTACCGGCTCCCGAGCTTTCTGATTGGTTGGCGAAGGAAGGGGGCGCGGGGGCGGGTAGTAAGCTGCCGATGGAGCCGCAGTATCCCTTAGTCTCAGGCACTGGGAGGGGGAGGGGGAAAGGAGGGCTAAGCTGTAGAGGGAAGGGGGAGCCATTTCTCTCCACTGGCTGCAGTCTTCGTGCTCACATTTCCCCGGAATCCAGGGGCGTCCTCGGCCAAGGACTCCACAATGCTGGATATTTTCATCCTGATGTTCTTTGCCATCATAGGCCTGGTCATTCTGTCTTACATTATCTATCTGCTTTAGGGACCCGAAACGGCGGCGTGGAGCCCACAGCTCAGGGGGGAAGGATGAAGCTGACTGGCCGAGCATCCTGCTTGCTGACGCACCGGTAGATTTTTGCTTCTGGTCATTATTTCGGGTATTGATTCAAAAACAAAATTACAAGGGATCTTGTTTTCCTATTTTTTTTTCTCATATGCATTGATGTAGCATTTCCCAGACCACTCTGAAAAGAATAAGAAATGCCAACTTCCTTCTAAGACCTAATTTAAAGTAATGATTTTTAAAATGAAAAGAAAGCCCACAATCAAAGGATTTTTAGGTAGAATGGGTTGGGAGTGGTGTGCATGGTGGGAGAGACTATCATTTCCTAGTTTTTTCTTCAAGTTAGGTGCTCGAACTCCACTTCGTCCATTTTCTCCTGGTAATTAAAGGTTAAAAATATCTTTATGTCAGTAGAGTGGCTTACAATTATGCTTGCATAATTTCATTAATTAATTAACTAGTAACTCATTCTAACTTGAGGATGAGATAGCAAATGAAATTTACTTGGGAGTGGGATTTGGGGGAGATGTCAGTTCTTCCCCTACTGTGGGGCTTGGCGGAGAGAGGAACTCCCAATGTCAGGAGCTGATACCTTTGTATTCCCATCTGAGCCTTGGTTTTTCTGGGTTTCCCACAGCTCCTGGATTCCAGTCCAACAGGAGGCCTTTTATCAACAGCAATCCTGCTGCCTAGCTTTCCGGATATGGTTAACCCTTGTCAAGCAAGGGGCTTTTTAGAGTTCAGAGGCAGAAGCACTCAGCTGGGACATAAGGAATTCACCGGCATGGCTGGCAACTGCAGTGTGCATTTAAGCTGTAGATGGAGGATGCTGAGAAAGAGCTAAAATGTAGACTCATTAAAGTTACCATGGAGAACTGCTCAAAAATTTATTTGATAGCCTTCCCTTAGGTCTTAATTGCAACTTCATATTAAGCTAAATTATGTTCTTTTCTTGCTCACATGAAGGGTGTTCCCTTGTTAAGTCCAAGAGCATGTTGTCTATCTTCATCTATGACGTAGTTGCTTTTATCACTCACTGTCTTTAAAGATTGCACAATCTGGGTTTGTGTGGTTTCCATGTCTCAATCTGTAGAAGGAACTTGTCATTTGAGTTTCTAAGATTTATCTCCCCCACTCCATGCCCTTTGGGCTCCAGCTTCTCATTTAAAGAGCAACAGTTATACAGTCCTCATTCTTTCTGCATATCTGAATTATAAATTATTGAAACAAAATGGCTACACTTGTTATTTAGGAAAAACTTCTCTCTTACCCTCAAATAAATGTTTTTTTTGTTTCTTTTTTGTATTGCCAAATGTTCTCTTTCTAAAAAAACAAAAGCAAAAAACTTTCAACATTTCTCTGTCCAAGTAGGGTTGAAGAAACCATATATTTGAGGGTCCAGAGTAGAGTTGGGCTCCAAATCTGTGGTATCTATTTCTCTGAAAAATATGTCATGATCTACATTTGATTTTTCTTTCTGGCTTATAAATAAACAAGAAGAGAGATTAGCCTAATAGTTTTATTTATAACATTATGTTCAATTTCCATGTTTTAAAAAGAAAATTGAGGAAGTATAAGTCACAACATCTGGCCAAGAAAAAACACCCTTCTAGGAACTTGTCTAGGCAACAAATTATGTGATCTTCAATAAGTCACTTAACTTTTGAAAGTCAAAGTCACTCAATGTCTGACTCTATACAGCCCAGGCCAGAATACTGGAGTGGGTAGCCGTTCCCTTTTGCAGGGGATCTTCCCAGCCCAGAGATTGAGCCCAGGTCTCCCAAATTGCTGACAGATTCTTTACCAGCTGAGCCACCAGGGAAGCCCACTTAACCTTTGGGCTTCAGATTATTCTGATAAAAGAAATAGCTGGACCGGAAAATTGTTTATGAGCTTTTCCATTTCAAAGTTCTATAATTCTAGGATGGAAATCCCATCTTTGTTTGAGCACAGAATTCCCACAAAACAAACCCTTTTATAGTTTACCAGGAGTCCACTTTTCTGCTCTCCCGAAATGACATTTTATAATGAAAACTCATCTGCAAAACTCTTTTTGGGTACCAATAGCCACATTGTGAGGAGAAAATGAAAATATTTATTTACCCCAAACATATATCAATGATAATTTGCCCAAGCTGTTTAAGGAATATTAACAAGTACCATATGGGGTGGTATGTAGCAAAATGAGGTAAGCTGAGAGATATACTAATGGGGGAAGAATGGCTCCAAACATTAATATATTCAGAGATGATCTTCAGTTATCTGGAGTCCTTGATGTAACATTTCCCACTAAAACGTTCCTCCAACTCTGGCATAACCTGTGTTTCAAACTAAACTTTGTACTTCAAATCAAGAGACCAGCTCTAGGTCCTTTCCTAGGTAAGTAGGGCAAGTGTCAATATTTTGGAGTGGTCCAAATTACACAGTTAATTATGGTAATGTAGATCTTCATGGTATATATATAGTCTCTAAACAGGCTCCCTCTTAAGTCTTTTATGAGGTCAAGGCTCTTCAGTCTGTATCCATATCGTTTCAGTTGTGTCAGAATCCTTGCAACCCTATGGCTGTAACCTGCCAGACTCCTCTGTCTGTGGGGATTCTCCGGGCAAGAATACTGGAGTGGGTTGCCACGCCCTTCTCCAGGGGTCTTCCCAACTCAGGGATCAAACCCGTGTCTCTCATGTCTCCTGCGTTGTCAGGCAGGTTCTTTACCACTAGGGCCACCTGGGAAGGCCATACAAAGTTGATATGACTAATCAATTCAGTGAAAACAGTCAGCCAATTTCAGTTATACTGGGCAAACATAAAGACAGATCATATTTTCAATAACTTGCAAAATATTATGGTCTTAAAAAATAAATAATTACATTTTGGAAGAAATTTTATGACTTTGTGCCCATATCCATGCTATGAAAGTTTATAACTTGAGTTTTCCTGTGCTCATTTCGGTAAAAGTTTTCTAAATTTCTCATCTAAATTATTTGTGTATTGTCATCCTAAAATAATAAAACACTGCAAAAATTACTTTTGTAAAATAAAGTTAGATCTTATAAATCTGGGCCATAGGGCAATCATATCCTATAAAAATGGGGTTGAACATTTACTACATATCAATGTAGTAAAAATCTCTCTAAATAATGCAGATAACTTAAAAAAATAATTGGTATAAAATTGGCATAAAATTAATTGGCTAAAAATCATTATATTAATACTTGCTTTCTTGATTAAAAAAATAAGGGGTTTAGGTAGAAAATAATGTATTTTATGTTAGGAGAAAGAGAAAATATTTTAGGAAACAGTTAAACAATGGGAAGATATTAATAAATGTTACTAAGTTGGAACCACCTAAAACTCATTGGGCATTTTTTATAAGAAATCCAATCCAAACTTTCTGAGTTTGACACTTGGCATGACATGATTTATTAAATCTCAGAAAATTTGTTTTCTTTTAAAAGGGTTAAATTAGCATTGTTCAAACTTTAAAATCCCTTAAAAGTATCACTTTAGGGCTTCCTTAGGTGCTCAGAGGTAAAGACTTTGCCTGCCAGTGCAAGAGACATGGGTTTGATCCCTGGTCCGAGAAGATCCCACATGCCAAGGAGCAACTAGGCTTATGCGCCACAACTATTGAGCCTGTGCTCTGGAGCCCAGGAACCACAACTACTGAGCCGACGCACGCATCTACTTTACACCATAAAGCCCATGCTCCCCGGAGGCGGGGAGACGCCTGTGCACTGCAACAAAGTGGCCCCCTGCGCGCGGCAACTAGAGAAAAAGCCCACTTAGGAACCAAGACCCAGCACAGCCAAAAATAAATGAAACTGAATTTTTAAAAAGCATCATTTTAACTTTACGTTATCTTTTAGAAATGAGAATTTCCCTGAATAAAGTACTTAAGCATAAAGTGGGAAAATTGTCTTTGTAAACTACATGCTATGGCTTTATCACAGACTAAATGTTTAAGCCTAGACTGGCCTTTTCTAAGTTAGCTTTGCTTCCATATATTTTAAGTAAAAATAAAATCAAAGTCATATATAAAGCGAGAGACAGAAAAAATCATTGACACAATTTCCATTATAAACTAAAAAACAATTGCTAAGGCAGACACATTTTTTAGAAATATTTAAAAATTTCTTTGTTTTAAAAAACACTGTAAGAGCTTATCATAGGAAATTGCAGGTAATGCACAATAAACATATTCTGTTGTTTGAAACATATTAAACTGTGACAACTGCAATTGTAGTATTTTAGCAGTAACTTGAATATCAATTGCTTGGAAGTAAATTAAACAGCAAATAGTATAGAATACTGTTCTGCTTATAGATTTATTATTCAAGAGTTGTTGCTAATAAATGAATTTATACACTAAAATGCTAAGCATAAAACATAGTATATAGCTAATTGAAGCATTATTTTGTATTAAGACATTTAGTTTTTTGATCATGGTAGAGCTATAATTAACAGCTTAAATAAAAATAAGTTCTTCCACATGAAATAATTTAAAGGAATTACATAACAAACATTTTATAATAACTATAAATGGAGTATAATCTTTAAAATTTGTGAATCATTATATTGTACACCTGTAATTTATATAATGTTATACATCAACTTAAAACATTTAATTTTTAAAATACAAAAAAATTTTAAAGGCATTACATGCTCAGTGGTTTGCATAAAGACAAACTCTGAACAAGAAATGTTTCTAATTGTATTTTATTAACATTAATAAATAAATAAAATTTAGCAAATATGTATAAAGAGAGTTCACCATAAATACAATACTTTAACAATGAATATTTTTCAGTTTTGTGCACCTTTAAGAAAGCAGTGATCTTAGAAAATTTACAATTATTAATCTTTTTAAATGTAAAAAATTTTCAAGGGATAAACTAAGTTGTTTTTTTTTTTTTTAAGTCTAGTTACTTGAGTAATTTTCTGGAGTTGTATTTGCTTTCTTGATGAAAAAAATGTGTTCCTAGTCCTCTGGGACTTTTTTTTTAACCTAGAAAAGACTGTCCAATACAGCTGCCTGTCGGGTCACCTTTCCTATGTTAGTGATGTCTCAGTAAACCAAGGAGCATTATGTCCATCACCTGATCTCGTACAGCTTTCAGAGCTGCCTGCTAGTGGAACTGGTAAAGGAGTCCAATTGCTAGTATGGTATCAAGTAACGAAACAAGTTTTTGTGGGAGAATTGTGCTTTTATCCTTTACAATATTGACATGCAAATCTGTAATCATATGCTGCTGCTGCTGCTAAGTCACTTCAGTCATGTCCGACTCTCTGTGACCCCATAGACGGCAGCCCACCAGGCTCCGCCGTCCCTGGGATTCTCCAGGCAAGAACACTGGAGTGGGTTGCCATTTCCTTCTCCAATGCATGCATGAAAGTGAAAAGTGAAAGTGAAGTCGCTCAGTCGTGTCCAACCCTCAGCAACCCCATGGACTGCAGCCTTCCAGGCTCCTCCGCCCATGGGATTTTCCAGGCAAGAGTACTGGAGTGGAGTGCCATTGCCTTCTCCGTGTAATCATATAACTATTATTCACTTAGGCAATTAACTCTTGAGTAATCATCACACAAAGAGGCTCATGTTTGCTTTTTATTGACATAATGTGGTTTTTCCAGTTACACCTTTTACTGGGCACCTCATGCTTGCTCTAACCACCAAAGGTGAATAATTATCCTGGCAATAAAATATCTTGTTATTAATAGAAGAACTGGAAGCACCAACTAAGCCATGAAGGGATGGATAAAGTATGAAATCAGGTGCCAGTTGTTCATGTTGTGGACAGCCACCTGATAAAACAGTTGCTTGAGCTTCCTGAGTGGCTTCCCAAGTACAGTATGTACTACATTGTGACGATGATAAAGTTGAGGGGTCAGCACAGCATGAGAAGGAATTATCTAAAAAAGTATTAATGATAAAAGTTCTATAGTTTCATAAGGCACAGAGTATTTCTCACAAGATATAAACTTTAGTCTCTAAGAAAATGAGTGTCATTAGATTGTTATTAGTGCTATTGTGGTGTGATGTCTGTGTTTAGAAACAATAGTAAAGATAAATATGATGATGTGTTGTTAAGTTTGTCTTCTAGTGGAAATAAAAACCATCCTATAAATCAAGCTCAAAAGAGACTGAGGAAATCATTATCAAAAGAGGAAAAAGCTAGAAACCCAGGTTAATCTCCTAGTTTAGAAAGAGATACAGGATAAATTATCTGACCTGTTGACAATTTACATCATTATTTTATCATGACTGTTCTAGAGTGGGTTAGAAGTGGACAGACAGTCCCCCACTGTTTTTAGGCTATTCATTTTGCAAATGCTCCCTTTTTGTGGTGATATGACTGCCTCTACCATCACTTAACCATCAATACTATCGATAATAATATATATTTTTGAAAGTTAACTTCCCACTTTAAAATTTGATATCACATTTCATTCCTGATGACAAATGTATTCAGCAAAAAAACTGCCAAGTTGAGGAAACTGCAATTTTGGTCTCGAAGATTATCTATATCTATTAATAATCAAATGAAGAATTTATCAGTTTACTTTTTATTGGTAACAAGATGATATCATTTATTTACTGTATCCAAAGAATGAATCAGATTTTCTTATGTTCCAAATTTCTGGGGAGGATGAGATAATAATCTCACAATTATTAAGAATAACAAAATAATGTGAGCTAAAAAAAATTTGCTGCAGCAATCATGTCAGGTGAAGTGTGTAACACAATTCACAATCCAGATTAAAAATGTTTTAAATTAAGCCATTATTCTTTTGTAAACATGCTGAAAATAACTGGTGTAGAGACTTGGATAATTCAAGAAATCAAAGCAATTTCACAATGTTAAATTTCTTTCTCTAAGGCAATGAACTTAACATCCATCTAGGAAATATTTAAAATATTCACTATTTATATGAAAATTTTTACCTTTAAAAATTTTTCTTTTTCCCCCCATATAATCTAATATTCTCAATTTGGAATCACCAGTGTTTTGATTAAGAAATAGATTAGGCTTTCCAAAGCACGTATGGAAAAAAAAGTGAGAGAAGGGGGAAAAAAAGCTAATTAAAGTGTTATTTTTGTATTCTGGTAGCTGACAACTTTTAATCCTTATAATTTAATTGTGGGTGAATCCTTAAATTGAAAAGAAGAAAATGAAATCAGGATAAAAGAAAGAACTTTGTGCATAAATATACAAATACTAGATTCTGGAGAAAAAAATTCCTGCTACTGATGGAATTAGTTGGACAATCCATCAAAGAAATGCAGTTAATTTCTGACCCCTCAAAATAAAGGTAAGTCTTTTTGCTACTAAAGTGTAGTAAAATCTTGTTACAATTCATATTTTCTCAACAATTTTCACTCATTCTCAACCCTATTAAATCTCTTAACCCTCCTGTCGAACTTGAGAATTTCCCACAATTTCTATCCCAATTCTGTGGATAATTTCCATATCTTCTAGTTTTTCTTTACTTCATCAGCTCCAGAGATGATTTAAAACGTCAAGGGCTCAGGAAAAGAAAGTCAGCCTCTGAGAAGTCCAGTGGGAAAGGGTGTATCTTCAGCAGAAGTAAAGTGATCAAACCCAGGGAGAAGAAAATGGGAGATCCAGGAGGGCTCCAGCATTATTTCAGCTCATTGGGCACTATTTTTTCTATTTTAATAGTAAGAGTGATGGTTGCAGATACTAGTCAAACTGAAATAGTCCTGGAGCTTCTTGGAATCCATTTACTTGAGTGAAGATAAACCTCACTCTCTCATGGATTGCTGGAACCATTCATGCTGGAACCATCAAGTCCTATTATTTAAAATAAGGAGAAAAGCTTTAGGAGCAGAATAGCTACTTTCTCTCACTTTATATTTTCCCTTACTTGCAACATTTTACTCAAATCCCCAGGAAAGAATAAAAGATGATTTGATTGTGTTAATATATACCATCTTCTATTTATAGACTTTTTAAGATTATTTGTCTTAAAGAAGGACATACATGTGTGTTTGCACATGTGTGTGTATGTGGTGTGTATATATATATATACACACACATACATGTATATATACACATACATGTGTGGATCTGTATATACACAAAACCATACTTCCTTTGCTTTTTGATCCATAAAAACTTGAACCAAACACAATGTTCTCTGTGAAAGTGAAAGTGAAATCGCTCAGTCGTGTCTGACTCTTTGCGACCCAGTGGACTGTAGCCTACCAGGCTCCTCCATCCATGGGATTCTCCAGGCAAGAATACTGGAGTAGGTTGCCATTTCCTTCTCCAGGGGATCTTCCCAACCCAGGGATTGAACCTGGGTCTCCCACATTGGAGGCAGACGCTTTAACCTCTGAGCCACCAGGGAAGTTTCTCGAATGTTCTCTGTAATCATATGCAAAGAGGTGGTAAAAATATATGATTTATATCTGCACAACCCAAAACATCATACTGCAAATCTTCATAAAACATTCTAGGCTATGTCTGTACAATCTAAGCAAAGTGAACACAGACACACTATTTGGGTCTGCTCTAATTATGTAACAGAATTTTCTCTTGCTTTGAGGATCCACATATATGGGTTAGCCGGCCCTGGAATTTTTAACAATAATGTTCCATTTAGTTTGAGAGGCACAGCTTGTTTTCTAGAGAAATCTCAATACATTCTTGGGTTTGGCTGTAATTTTTATATTAATAATGATTTAAGCAGTTGCTTCTAGAGTTTTATGCAGTTCTTAAATTCTTAGGTTACTTAGGTGATAAAAAGTCCCAAGGATGCTATTCTTTGAGTGTGGAAAAGTAACACTCTTCTAATCATTAGTTCAGCGAGGTATTCTCTAAATGCAAAGATTTCTGAATATTTAGGAAGAGAGAACATTCATGGTCAAATACAGGACCTCTTTATGGAAGCTAGCCTGAGCCTGCACGAGATGGAATAAATTCATAAAGCTTCTGTCGTCGTCATCACCATCTCCTATGCCACACACAGGAACAGACATAGAGAAAAGAAAATGACAGTTAACTTTCTAAATATATGATTTATTCAAAACATACACGTTATCCCTAATACTGTGTAACAGAAGACTAGTTAGTGATTTTCATTAAGTTAGATGTTAACAACTGAAATCATGGAATTATATTAAGAGCACTGAATTAGAAATCAGAAGAAAAATATGCTGGTCCATACTTTATTGCATCTAACTTCATGACCTTGTGCAAGACAGGTAATTTCTCTAAGCCTTAGTTTTCTCCTTGGCAAATTTGGGTTAATTATAATGTTTGCCACCTAATAAAACTGTCAAGTAATATAATGTGCAAACTATACAAATAAAGGATATTATTATGATGGTTTTAATAGTTGGTCAAGTAAGCAGGTTAAGATTTTTTGCTGTGCAGAATTATATTGGTTCCTTTCAGAGCAGACTCTTCAACTTTATGTTTTCCATTAAAACCAATACCAGATTTTAAAAGTGACAATACTAGAAACTAATATATCTCATAAAAAAACTAATAATGACTGATTTTTTGATTCTTTGCTTAGAAATAAAAGTCTACACAGAATTATATTTGTCTTAAGGGAAGACTAGCATGCATTTTACTCACACTTGTGTACCATCTATGTGTATACTCACCAGACATAACGGACTGTAGCATTTCCATTATAGCACATGCAAATGCATTTGCCACACTCTGCAGGAAGTTATTTCTTTCCACTGGAGTGCTAAAGACTTTACAGACTTTTTGCATCATTTTAACTGCCCAATCCATGGAGTATAGTTCTTTCTCACACACCTGGTTTAGACATACAAAGCACTGTGGTAAATTTTCATGTGAAGAAAGTTGTAGAATTTGAAAATAGTATTAACAATTACTGTTTATAAGTTTAACGTAATTTAATAACATAGTATGTTGAATCTATAAATGGCATATGCTCTTATATCTAATACTCCTTTGCTTTCAAATGGTACAAATTTTATGGGGAAAAAAGCATGAAGTAATTAAAAGCCTGGTTCAAGATTATTATAGGATACTATTAATGCAAAAAAAATAATATTGAAAACAATTACTGGGAATTCCCTGGTGGTCCAGTGGTTAAGACTCTGTGCTTCCACTACAGGAGGTATGAGTTCTATCCCTGGCTGGGAAACTAAGATCCCACATGCCACACGGCCAAACAAACACCAATTATTCAGTTCAGTTCAGTTCAATTGCTCTGTCGTGTCTGACTCTTTGCAACACCATGAATCGCAGCACGCCAGGCTTCCTTGTCCATCACCAACTCCCAGAGTTCACTCAGACTCATGTCCATCAAGTCAGTGATGCCATCCAGTCATCTCATCCTCTCTTGTCCCCTTTTCCTCCTGCCCCCAATCCCTCCCAGCATCAGAGTCTTTTCCAATGAATCAACTCTTCTCATGAGGTGGCCAAAGGACTGGAGTTTCAGCTTTAGCATCATTCCTTTCAAAGAAATTCTAGGGCTGATCTCCTTCAGAATGGACTGGTTGGATCTCCTTGCAGTCCAAGGGACTCTCAAGAGTCTTCTCCAACACCACAGTTCAAAAGCGTCAATTCTTTGGCGCTCAACTTTCTTCACAGTCCAACTCTCACATCCATACATGTCCACTGGAAAAACCATAGCCTTGACTAGATAGACCTTTGTTGGCAAAGTAATGTCTCTGCTTTTCAATATGCTATCTAGGTTGGTCATAACTTTTCTTCCAAGGAGTAAGCGTCTTTTAATTTCATGGCCGCAGTCACCATCTGCAGTGATTTTGGAGCCCCCAAAAATAAAGTCTGACACTGTTTCCACTGTTTACCCATCTATTTCCCATGAAGTGATGGGACCAGATGCCATGAGTACATCATGAGAAACGCTGGGCTAGAAGAAGCACAAGCTGGAATCAAGATTGCCGGGAGAAATATCAATAACCTCAGATATGCAGATGATACCACACTTATGGCTGAAAGTGAAGAGGAACTAAAAAGTCTCTTGATGAAAGTGAAAGTGGAGAGTGAAAAAGTTGGCTTAAAGCTCAACACCAATTATTAAACATTTGGAAAAAAAAGGCTCCTGCTCATTTACTCATTCATTCAGTAAATATTTATTGAGCACATGCTAAGAGCTGGGATACTATGGCAAGCCATAAACACAAGGCCTCTATATTCAAGGGATTCCATGAGGGTAACAGAGAAACAGGCAATTTCAATAGGCAAGAGAACTCTATGATAATATTAACTTTCCATCTTGAGAGCTATAAGGAATATTTCTCTCTTATGTAACAAATAAATAAAATGAGGACTACATGGTTTTAGCTAAAACTGACTGAAAGGGAAAAAGGCTGATTTACTAACATTCTAAATGGCAAATTGTTCATGTAGCCAAATAACATACAGCATGAAAATAAACTATATAATAATATAAGCAAATAATGTTAATCTGACAGCAAAGATTTATTGGCTACTTATTATGTGTAAATCACTGTGTAAGACATTGAGAAAGAAGTAAGTGACACAGTTCTGGATTTCAAAGAGTTTCCCTATTTAGGGAGACAATTACCTCACAAAAATAGTGGCTTAAGAACACCAGTGGTAAATGAAGATAAATAGAAGACAAATCTGAAGCGATTTAGAGAAAATTAATGATCAGAGTTGAGACGTTAATCAGAGAAGGCTTCTCCACCCCTAATGGCTTCCTCTCCATTCCTTTTCCTAGAGTGAGGCCAAAGTCACCTTCCAAAAAGTAAAACAGATAGTGTCTCCCTGTCTCCTAAAACTGTCAGCAATGTGGCTACTGTGGTTCAGGCTCCACAGAATGGCCTGCCAGGACCCTCTTTGCCTGGCCCCTCCCTTCTTATCTAAACTCCTCCCTTCTTATCCACCTCCTCCTCTTCTGCACATTTTCCCCTTCAGAAATAATACTGAGCTGTTTATAGTTCCTTGAAGACAGCCATGCAATTCCAGTTCTCTCTCTCTCTTTTTTAGGACATCTGCTTATTAAAATAAATATTTACATTGAGAATACAGTTAATTTGGTAGCTTTCTTCACATTTTCACATCTTTTAAAAATACTTATTTACTTATTTAGTTGTGCCAGAGCTTTGTTGCGGCACACAGATCTTTAGTTGAGGCATGCAAACTTAGCTGTGGCATGTGGGATATAGTTCCCTGAGCAGGGATTGAACCCAGGCCGTGGCAGTGACAGTGCCAAATCCTAACTACTAGGTTGCCAGGAAATTCCCACACTGAATTTATTTATACATACTTTGATATCTCTTAAAAGACTGTAAAGCAGCTTTGGTCAGGGATTTGTTCTACTAATTTCCATAGTCCTAAAATCTCACACAGTATATGGCCCATAGTAAACACTCAATTTGTGTTAAATGAATGGACATTAAATATATTTTTAATGTTTTATTTTAAAAAACATTTTAACTATATAAAAGTAAAGAGAATAGTATTATAAACCCTTAGTATCCATTCTCCAGCTTCAGCAATCACAAACCTTGTTTCACTTCTACCACCACTCACTTCCACATTCCCTCCCTGATGCCCAGGAAATATCCTGGAACAAATTATAGAGGGTGCTTTATTTTTTTTTAATGGACTAAGGGGAAAAAAAGACTATAACTTGGCAGAGCTATAATGACAATCCAGATATGAGATATGGGGAGAGGTTAATATAAGGAATGTCTCCAAATATGATAGTTTATTATATAAATTTAAAATTTTTAAGTATATATAAAAATATACTTAAATACTTATTTTTTCAAAATGTTTTGTACATATTTCAGTTCCTTCATAGCAGGAACTGCTATGATAGATCAGCTATAACGTTAAACAACTTGCTAAAAAAACTTATTTTTTACTTACCAAAGCCAAAAAAACTATCAGCCTTGCCAGTTCAATGGTGCGTCCATTCACAGCTTTACTAGCCATGAAAGTGAAACAGATATTGTTCCCACTTAGGATTAGGAGACGTGCATTATTCTCCAGAAGCCACTCACGAGGAACCACTTTTATTAAAGGAAAAACAGTATTTAATGAGATATTACATAAAAGCTATAGTAAAGATCATTAAATACATGTAATATTATATCACTTTATTGGAAATACAATTAGTGTCAAAGGAGAATCTTGGAGAAAATGTTTTAGTTTTCCAGTTACAGCCTTTACCAGGCAAAAGAGATTATTGCCAAGTCAAAGTGACTCTCACAAATGTACTAGTAATATAGTCAAAGCATTTCTCCCACAAAGGTCAACAGACAAAGTGGTCTAATCCTGCCAAAAGAAAGAAATCTTGAGAACTTTAGAGTCTAAAGGATGAGGCAGGAATGGGAAACATTGTTTCGTCTCTTTTGTACCAACTGGAGAGGGCTTTCCTCTTAGGCAACAGTAGGAGGTGTTTCTGAGAATTGGAAAATGGGAATAACTAAGCTAATAAAATGATGAAACTTTCAAATAATAATAACAATGAATAATATCTATAAAATTGACAAGGGAAACCGAAGGAAAGTAAATTGGTTATATGCATTCTCTTCAAAAATCAAGAAGTGATTTCTGATGATAAGTCATTTGTTTTTGATAGAGTTGTATGTATAACTTAAAAAAATTTTTTTAATTGCTTTATGTCCTTACAATTTTATAACTGTATTCTAATAATATGTTTCTATTACTCTATGTGGTAAATTTTTTTTTTTTTACCTGATAGTTCATCTACAAGACTGATAACATCATCTGCTGTCCATTCTTTGGTGTCTGTGTCATATAGTAATTTAATGGCATCAGCCAAACTTTTCAGACAGGATTCATCTGTAGGTCCTTCTATCATTTTCTGCCAAACCACCTGTCCTGAATGATAATTGAAACAAAAACTAGGCTATGACAGAATAGTTGCTTCTCTGATAAAGATTATATGGGTTATTTAAAAAGGAAATTGGATTGCATAATGAAATCCATTACTTATACATGCTTTCATAATGAAAGGCCAATTCTGATAACAGTATAAATTTTAATGTCTCTGACTGATGCAATGAAGCACAGCAACAATAGCTAAATGAAGTAAAGAAAAGGTAATTTCACCAAGCAAAAAAAACAAAAGTGTTTATGGTTCAAAGAAAATGTTATCCATAACAGATATTAAAATAAATAATTGACAAAATCTTACTAAAATGAAATAAAACCTAGTGATAACCTTCCAAAAAAAGAGCATGTTGTATTTCAGAATCTCCCAGACACTTATATCAAAATTGAGTAATCCAGTCAATTTTTTATTGCTTAGCTATGAGCAATTTTTTTTCTGAATTATACACACAAACAAAACTTGATTGCAGATTGGCTTCCTGCTGCTATGCAACACACTTTAAACTGGTCAAGTCCTGACATAAGAAATATGTTCATCCAAGCAAATGTAGTATAATGTAGTATACAGTTGTATACACTTTAGTTATTAAGAATGATGAGAGGTCTCTCCTTGTGGCTGCAGCGTGAGAGCACAGTATGAACTGTGGCAGCTGGAGTCATGTATTAGTTGAAAGAAGTGCAGCCGAAACTATAACCAAAGGAGGCATTATGCTTCCAGAAAGATCACAAAGGAAAAGTACTGCAAGCAATGGTGGTAGCTGTTGGGTCTGGCTCTAAAGGAAAGGGTGGACAGATTCAACCAGTTAGCATGAAAGTCGGAGATAAAAGTTCTCCCAGAATATGGAGGCACCAAAGTGGTTCCAGACAACAAGGACTATTTCTTATTTACAGTGGTGACATTCTTGGGAAATACGTTGACTGAAATTGAAATGGCATCATGTGAAGCTGCTCATTCCACTGAAGTTCTGAAATCTTTCATCATGTAAATAATTTCCATGGTTCTCTTTTATAATAACTAATGATATCCAAAAAAAAAAAATGATGAAACTAAGCAGGCACAAAATGATGTTTCCTAAAGTAAAAGTAATTAACCAGCTTTGAAACATACATCCATAAGAAACAGATGCTCACCATCTTGAGGAGATATAGGTCCGAAGATGATATACAGTAATCTTGCTTGATTCACCATTGGCCACGGTTTCAATATACGTGTCAACCAAAATGCAGAATCACTTCGATGGGTCCAGTGATCAAGCAGTACATTCCTACAGAATAGTCTGATCCTTAATTCCAGTTTTCGGGCACTTCCTAAGAAGACAAAAGAATTGTAAAGCATTCTTCTTAGACTGATATGCATAACTGGATAGATCAAAGACATACATCATTAATATGCTTTGTACTGATAGTGTTACTTCATTTACTCTGTAAAAATTTTAGATTATCAAGGAACTACTTTTTAAAACAACTTTACAGGGATACAATTTACATACCAGAACACTTACCAATTTAAAGGATATACAATTCAACTTTTTTTCAGTATATTCATAGATATATGAAGCTATCACCAAGTTAATTTTAGAACATCGTCATTACCTCAAAAAGAAGCCTTGCTCTTTTAACTATACCTCTCCCATCCCTCTGTCCTTTATCACCCACAGCACTAACCACTACTTTCTGTCTCTATAGATTTCCCTATTCTGAACTTTGATATGAATGAAGTTATATACTAGATGGTCTTTTGTGACTGGCTTCTTTCCAAAGCATGTTTCCAAGGTTCATCCATGTTCATCTTTCTTATAGCCAGATAATATTCCATTGTGTAGATATGCCACATTTTGTTTATTCACCTATTGATGGTTGTCTCTACCTTTTGCCTCTTACGAATAATGTTGCTATTAACACTCATTTAAAGCTTCTGTATGAATATGTTTCTCTAGAGGATATACCTAGGACTAAGATTGCTTGCTCATATGGTTAACTCTATATTTAATCATTTAAAGAACTGCCAGGGTGTTTTCCAAAGTGGTTGTTCCATTTTGCATTCTGGCCAGCAGTGTATCAGGGCTCCAATTGCCCCACACACTTACCAACAATTGCTCTCTGATGTTTTGGTTCTAGCCATCCAAGTGGATATAAAATGGTATCTCATGTATTTTTAAAAACAACTTTATTGGAATATACATATAATTTACATACCATATAACTTTAATGTATATAATATATATAATTCAACAGTTTTTGATATATTACATTTTCTTAAATTGTAGTAAAATATATATAATCTAAAATTTGCTATTTTAACCATTTTTAAGTATACAATTTAGTGGCATCAATTATATTCATAATGTTGTTCAACTGTTATCACTTTTACCCTATCTAAAACTTATTCTCACCTCAAACAGAAACTCTGTGACTATTAAGCAATCACTCTCCAGTCCCCTCTCCCCCTAACTCCTGGTATCCTCTAATCTACTTTCTGTTTTTATGAATTTGACTGTTCTAGGTGCCTTACAGACGTGGAACCATACAATATTTGTCCTTTTGTGTCTGACTTATTTCACTTCATGTGTTTTCAAAGGTCATCCATGTTGTGGCCTATAGCAAAACTTCACTCCTGTGAATTCCCTGGTGGTCCAATGGTTAGGATTCTGTGCTTCCACTGCTGGGGCCCAGGTTCGATATCTGGTAAGGGAACTAAGATCCTGCAAGCCACATGGTGTGGCCAGAAACTTCACTCCTTTTTATGACTGAATAATATTCTACTGTATATATATGCTACATTTTGTCTATCCATTCATCTATTGATGAACACTTGGGTTGTTTCCTGGTTTTGGCCATTGAAAATAATGTTTCAGTGAAATCTGTTGTACAAGTATTTGTTCAAGTTCCTGCTCTCAGTTTCCTTAGTTAAGTGCCTAGGAGTGGAATTACTGGGTCATATGTAACTCTACATTTAGTTTTTTGAGGAATGACCAAACTGTTTTCCATGGTGGTGACACCATTTTACATTTTATATTCTTATACTACTTATGATCTACTTACTTATACATAGGTGTAAATGGAAAGTCTACCAACACACCAAAAAAAAAAGTGAAAGTGAAGTTACTCAGTCGTGTCCGGCTCTTTGCAACCCCGTGGCTCCTCCCTCCATGGGATTCTCCAGGCAACAATACTGGAGTGGGTTGCCATTTCCTTCTCTAGGGGATNGAAAGTCTACCAACACACCAAAAAAAAAAGTGAAAGTGAAGTTACTCAGTCGTGTCCGGCTCTTTGCAACCCCGTGGCTCCTCCCTCCATGGGATTCTCCAGGCAACAATACTGGAGTGGGTTGCCATTTCCTTCTCTAGGGGATCACTTCCTTCTCCTGGGGATCTTCCCAACCCAGGGATCGAACCTGGGTCTCCCACATTGCGGGCAGACACTTCTGAGCCACCAGGGAAGCCCTCACACCAAGGCCATGTGTAAATAAGTATTTCTCGATGTGTTAAGTCAAGTAGTTCAGAAGTTTAGAGGAGAGAGATTATTGCAGGTCTAGGGAGATCAGGAAAGATCAAGTAAACTGGGTCTTAAAGGATGAAAATGAGACATGGCATTTCAGGAAAAAGAGAATGAATGAAAGGTATGAGGTAGAAATGTGTAAGAGCAATCTGCGATACAGAGCAGTATCCCTGTGTCAAACTGATAGAGAGTAGTAGGCAGTAAGTCTGGAAATGTAGGTTGGGATTAGTATATGAAGAGCAGGATAGTTTGGACTTTGTTTGAAGATATCAATTGCTTAGTGTGCTTAGTCCCTCAGTTGTGTCCGATTCTTTGCAACCCCTTGGACTGCAGCCCACCATGCTCCTCTGTCCATGGGGATTCTCCAGGTAAGAATACTGGAGTGGGTTGCCATGCCTTCCTCCAAGGGATCTTCCCAACCCAGGGATTAAACCCAGGTCTCCCGCATTGCAGGAGGACTCTTTACCAGCTGAGCCACCAGGGAAACCCAAGAATACTGGAGTGGGTAGTATTCCCACTACTGGAGAAGTAGCTGCCCTTTCTCCAGGGGATCTTCCTGACCCAGGAATCAAACCGAAGTCTCCTGCAAACAGATTCTTTACCTGCTGAACTACCAGGGAAGATACCAGGGAACTAATAAAGCTTTCTGATCAAGAGAAGGACACGATAAATTAATTTTGCTACTGTTTCACTGGGCTTCTGTAACTGCTTAAAAAATTCCACCATGATTTGTTTCATGATGAAATATTTCAAGCTGACAGAAAAACAGAGATACTATAACAAACATTGTATACTGATCATCTAGTTTTGTCAAATCTTTTTGTTATATTTGCTTCAGAATTAAAAAAAAAAAAGAAACATTATTCATACAGTTAAAACTTCCTGTTTATCAGTCCCAATTCCCTTCTTCCCTAGAGATAATCACCATCTTGAATTGGGTTTTGTTTCTGCTGTATTAATCAGTGCTTTCTAGAGAAACAAAAGTAGCAGGATGTGTGTATATACATAGGATTTGTCTTGCTTATGAAGATCACTGAAGCTTGGCAAGTCCATAATCTACAGGGTAGGTTGGCAGGCTCCAACAAGGCAGGGACTTCTAATTCAAATCCAAAGACAGTCTGCTGGCAGAATTCTTTCTTGTTTGGGGAGAAG
This sequence comes from Oreotragus oreotragus, assembly GCA_006410675.1. Taxonomy (NCBI): domain Eukaryota; kingdom Metazoa; phylum Chordata; class Mammalia; order Artiodactyla; family Bovidae; genus Oreotragus; species Oreotragus oreotragus. Next base: position 61,618 of record SJYX01017393.1, read on the forward strand.
AGTCATTTTCTATTAAAGCCTTCAAGTGATTGGATGAGGCCCGCCCACATTATGGAGGGTAATCTGCTTTACTTGAAGTCTACTGAGTTAAATGTCAATCTTATCTAAAGAATAATTTCAAACATCTAGAATAATGTTTGATTAAATATCTGGGTACCATGGACTACCGAAGTTGACACACAAAATTAACTATCATACCTCCCAACTATGCTATTTTTTTTTACATATGTATATAACCATAAAGAATACATAGAACTATTTTACATGTTTTTAATATGTATACAAATGGTATCATATTAAAAGTATTGTTTGGTAGACTTTTCTCTCAAGTTATATTTTGAGATTTATCCATATTAAGAATACACATGGCTCTAGTTAACCCATTTTAACTATTAATGGTTTTTAACTGTATAAATATGCCACAGCTCATTTATCCATTCTCTTGACAACAGGCATTAGGTTGTTGGCAGTCTTCCCTGTAATGCTGATTCTTATACATGTCTCCTTGTGCACACTGTGGGAGTTACTCAGAGTGACACTGCTAAATTATAGATTTCTTTTAATTTTTAAAATATATTTCAGGTATATATAAAGGTTTCAAGAATATTATAATGAACACCTTTGTATCCTCCACCAGTTTAAGTAATAAAATATTATTAATATGGTTGAAGACCCTCTGAGCTCATCTCTTTCTGTAGTTACAGGCCACTTCTGCCTCACTATCTGATTTAGTGTTTTATCATTCCCTTACATCTCTTCGTCCTTTCTACAAGTAAACACTGCAGTTTATTTTAAAATACATTTTAGAAATATATTATTTTTTTCTATTTTAATCTCTATATAGTGTTATCTCTGAATTTTAGTTCTTTACCTGGTTTGCTGCAGACAACTGTCTGCATCTTACGGGACAGATGAGTCAGCTCACATAAGAAATTATAAACACGATGGCACTCGAGTTCATCCCAACCTGCTGTTAAGGTCTGAGAATGATAAAATAAAGGAAACACTGCAGATATTCAAACCATCAAATCAAAACATAAGTTACTATTGCCTTATGATCATCAACTGTTGCAGCACAAAATCAGGGTGATGTGCAATTTTTATCCAGTATGGGACTGTTAAAATTCATAGGAAATTTTATATTAAACAAAACCTAGAAATGCTCCAAAATCCAATTTCTTTGTGGTTGCATTGAGAGTCTCTTTTCAGAGAACTAAATGGTATTGAATCCTGACCTCTGACAGTTATGAGGAAAATAACAAAGTAAGGCCCAAACCCTAGAGCACAACTTTAGATATCTCACAACCATACCATGGCTTAGTTTCAGACTACAGCAGAATTTAAATCAATCTCTTACGACTATACAGTGGAGGTGATGAACAGATTCAAGGGATTAGATCTGGTAGACAGAGTTCCTGAAGAACTATGGATGGAGGTTTGTAACATTGTACAGGAGGTGGTAACCAAAACCATCCCAAAGAAAAAGAAATACAAGAAGGCAAAGTGATTGAGGTGGCTTTACTAATAGCTGAGAAAAGAAGAGAAGCAAAAGGCATGGGACAAGGGGAAAGATATACCCAAATGAATGCAAAGTCCCAAAGAATAGCCAGGAGAGATAAGAAAGTCTTCTTAAGTGAATAGTACAAAGTAATAAAGGACACCAGTAGAACTGGAAAGACTAGAAATTGCTTCAAGAAAATTGGAGATATCAAGGACCATTTCATGCAAGTTTGGGCACAATAAAGGACAGAAATGGTAAAGATAGAAGAGAAGCAGAAGAGATTGATAAGAGGTGGCAAGAATACAAAGAACTATACAAAAAAGGTGTAAATGACTCAGATAACCAGATGGTATGGTCACTCACCTAGGGCCAGACATTCTGAAGTGTGAAGTCAAGCGGGCCTTAGGAAGCATTACTACAAAGCTAGTGGAAGTGATGGAATTCCAGTTGAGTTATTTCAAATCCTAAAAGATGATGCTGTTAAAGTGCTGCATTCAAAATTCTAGCAAATTTGGAAAACTGAGCAGCGGCCACAGGACTGGAAAAGGTCAGTTTCCATTCCAGTCCCAAAGAGAAGCAATGCCAAAGAATGCTCAAACTACCTAACAATCATACTCATTTGACATGCTAGCAAGGTTATGCTCAAAATCCTTCAAGCTAGGCTTCAGCAGTATGTGAACCAAGAAATTCCAGGTATACAGGCTGGGTTTAGAAAAGGCAGAGGAACCCGAGACCAAATTGCCAATATTCGCTGGATCACAGAGTAAACAAGGGAATTCCAGAACAACATCTACTTCTACTTCACTAACTACACTAAGTGGATCACAACAAACTGTGGAAAATTCTGAAAGAAATGGGAATACCAGATCACCTTACCTGTTTCCTGAGAAAACTGTATGCAGGTCAAGAACCAACAGTTAGAACCAAACATGAAACAACAGACTGGTTCAAAACTGGGAAAGGAGTATGACTGTATATTGTATATACAGCCTGTATATATATATAAAGACTGTATATTGTTATCTTGCTTATTTAACTTTTATGCAGAGTACATCATTTGAAATACCAGGCTGGATAAATCCCAATCTGGAATCAAGATTGCTGGAAGAAATATCAACATCCTCAGATAAGCAGATGATACCACTCTAATGGCAGAAAGCGAAGAGGAACTAAGAGGCCTCTTGATGAGGGCAAAAGAGGAGAGTGAAAAGCCGGCCTGAAACTCAGCATTGTAAAAAAAGAAGATCATGACATCCAGTTCCATTACTTCATGGCAAATAGATGGGGAAAAGTGGAAACAGTGACAGATTTTCTTTTATTGGGCTCCGAAGTCACTGTGGACAATGACTGCAACCATGAAATTAAAAGATGCTTGCTCCCTGGAAACAAAACTAGGAAAAACCTAGACAGCGTATGAAAAAGCAGCGACATCACTGCTGACAAAGGTCCACATAGTCAAAGCTATGGTTTTTCCAGGAGTCATGTACGGATGTGAGAGTTGGACCAGAAAGAAAGCTGAGTGTCAAAGAATTGATGCTTTCAATTGTGGTGCTGGCAAAGATTCTTGAGAGTCCCTTGGACTTCAAGGAGATCAAACCAATAAATCCTAAAGGAAATCAACCCTGACTATTCATCAGAAGGACTGATGCTGAAGCTCCAGTACTTTGGCTACTTGATGCAAAGAGCCACCTCATTGGAAAAGATCCTGATGCTGAGAAAGCAAAAGGAGAAGGGGGCGGCAGAGGATGAGATGGTTAGATAGCATCACTGTCTTAAAGTACATAAATTTGAGCAAACTCCGGGAGATAGTGAAAGACAACGAAGTCTGAGGTGCTGCACTCCATATCTGACTCTGAAACCCCATGGACTGTAGTCAAGCGTCTCTATCCATGGTATTCTCCACACAAGAATACTGGAGCAGGTTATCATGCCCTTCTCCAGGGGAACTTCCCAACCCAGGGACTGAACCTGGGTCTTTTTTGTCTCCTGCTTCAGCAAGCAGGTTCTTTACCACAAGTACCGCTTGGGAAGCCCCACAATAAAATCAGTTGTATCTATCATTTCCCATAGTCACAATTTTAAAAATACAGTTGATTTCTAAAATCACATCCCAATAACTAGCCCAAGACTCAAAATTCATTATACATCCACATTCTGTACCCCACAACATTTCCAGTCATTACAATTGGCTGGAAACTTCAAGGACATTGGTATAGAGCATATAAATGTTAAACATTTCTTACTAGTGAGAAATCCAAGAAGAAAACCTGAGGTGGGAAACATATTAACACATTCTCAAACCTTTACAATGTTATTTTGTTTTATTTTTAGATTATTATCACTTTTATTATTTTATAGACAGATTACATACTCTACTTATTAACAGTTCAAAAAGAACTTTTTCTTCTTTCAGTAAATAAAAAATGTACCTGTAAAAATATGCCATAACATAATAATCCTACACATTGCAAAGGAGCTGCACATCCATTGAATTTAAAACAGGAAACCTATAAAAAGAACAACTATTAATTCCTCCTTTTCAGTGGAACTGTACAATGATTTGACATTCAAATTAAGTGGAAATATGCAATGACCTTTTTCAGTCTTAACTGAAAATAACTAAAACACTATATAACTGATTAGCATCATGTTACATAGGTGGAGGATTATGAAAGAAGTATAAAACAAAGTCTCTGCCTCAAGGAGCTCACAATTTATTAAAGCCAATACACACACCTGAAGTTATTTTTACATTTCATGCTACAGTGACCAAATAAACATATCAGACATGATGAAATTAGGGAAAGGATCATTCTGAGAATGATTTAAAAAGCTTATGAAGGATGTAAAACAAGTAATGTTTTTGAGTGGGATTCAAATATAATGAATAGATAGTATTGGTAAGGAAACAATAAAGGGAAAATTGTATAGAGGTAAAAATAAAAAAGGTTCGTTGGACTTATGGACTCTGAGGGAGAAGGAGAGGGAGAGGGAGAGGGTGGGATGATTTGGGAGAATAGCATTGAAATTTGTATACTATCATGTAAGAAATGAATTGCCAGTCTATGTTCAATGCAGGATGCAGGACGCTTGGGGCTGGTGTATGGGGATGATCTGGAGGGATGATGTGGGGTGGGAGGTGGGAGGGGGGTTCATGTTTGGGAGTTCGTGTAAAAAAATAAATAAATACAAAAAAAAAAAAAAGAAAGATATAAGCAGCTTAGTCAGGCTCAAGATAGTAGGAATTAAGCTTGTGCTGTCAAAGTAAAGTTGCTCGTCATGTCCGGGCTCCAAGGACTGCAGCCTCTCAGGCTCCTCCATCTATGGGATTTTCCAGGCAAGAGTACTGGAGTGGGTCAGGGAATGAACCCAGGTCTCCTGCACTGCAGGCAGACGCTTTACCCTCTAAGCCACCAGGGAAGCCCCTGTCAAAGGGAACCTAAATACCACTTTGGACCTTATTGTGTGAAATTGAGTAACCACTAAAAGATTTTTAAGCAAGAAAATTAAATGATGAGAGTGATTCAGCATACAGAATATCCTGGGGAGTGAAGAAATGAATGTCAGGAAGATCATATTGGAAGTTGCTGCAATAACATAGAGGCTGAAGTCAATGCAAACACTGACATGAAAAAAGCCAGTGGAAATAGTTTGCATACTATTGAGTGTAAAACTGAATCAGCAATAGTAGATATATATTTGGACTTATATAACAAAACTCAATGTCTAACAGAGATTATGTCCTAACACATTAATACACATTTCTAAGTCATAAATTATCATAGGTTTGTCATTTTATACATTAAAAATGCTTTTAATATTTAAACAGTAAAATGTTAACCCTTGGAAATTATTTTCATTTTAATAAAATATCTACATCATCACTTTAAAACATCTTCAGAATTCCCACGAGGTAAAAATACTTTTACTACTTTGATAACCTAATAAACTTGAGAGTGAAAATACTCCTAAACTACATTTTGGTGTTTTATAATCTGAGTACTTGGTAAAGTATTAATTATCATCAATCAATTTCTAGTACTAATTCATGAAATTCCATGAAAATAAATACAGATTTAAAATGAGTATAAGATATTAATAATAAAACATCTTTACTGGAAATCAAGATTGTGAACTAATTTAGAAGTATGATCTTACATCTGCAAGTATCTTGTGAATGTACTTTAGTCTTTCCTTTGTGGGTAGCAGCAATGTACATCTTTTAAATAGTAGACCTGAGAAAGTAAAGAGACACATGAAAAAAATGACAATAATGTAAATAAAGAATATCTATAACTTACAGCATAATGTTTCCTGAAAGTGAGATGTACCATAGTGGACTGTGAGTTGATATCAGTTGTTTTTAAGGGGAAGTTTGGGAGGAATGGTGCACAATACTTGTAATATATGGTGTTTACCAAGGATGACTCTGGTATTCACCCAAGAGGCTATGACATGAAATCTTACAAAAAATTGTGAAATTGGTGCTATAGAATAGATTTAAGAAAGCATTTCAATTTAAAAAGATAACAATGGTAGACTCCATGGACTGTAGCCTGCCAGACTCTTCTGTTTCAATTTAAAAAGATAACAATGGTAGACTGCATGGACTGTAGCCTGCCAGACTCCTCTGTCCATGGGATTCTCCAGGTAAGAATACTGGAGTGGGTTGCCATTTCCTTCTCCAAGGGATCTNCAGACTCTTCTGTTTCAATTTAAAAAGATAACAATGGTAGACTGCATGGACTGTAGCCTGCCAGACTCCTCTGTCCATGGGATTCTCCAGGTAAGAATACTGGAGTGGGTTGCCATTTCCTTCTCCAAGGGATCTTCCTGACCCAAGCTTCAAACCCAGGTCTCTTGCTTTGCAGGCAGATTCTTTACCCACTGAGCTACAAGGGAAGCCTCCCAAAAGACAACAATAACCAAATACAAAACACAATTGGGGAACTCTACTGTCTTTATTCCATAGAAAACATATTCCATTATCTCTTTTTTTTCCTGTATCTCTTAAAATTAACCTCATGTCCACAAGGGAAAATGTTTTAAGAGTTGCTAATGGAAAGAGTGAGAGAAGAGATTTTGTATTCTTTTCTCCAAATACTGTACAAAAACTTAGTCATAAGTACTTGAAATTTCAGAGATTAGAAGGCTTTTTTCCCCTCACAGAAAGTATCCAGTTTGGATGAAATATTTATTTCTTTCTTTAAAGATATCCTTTTATGGGGCTTGCATGTTAAGAATGTATAGAATTTTGTGTTTACATATTTTTTTTAAAAGCCTTTAATTTCCCAGTGAGCTATGTAACTTGAACTACAGTGAAAGGAAGTGTATGATTTGTTTTCTCTAACTTTAAGTGTTCTGTTCTCCTAAAATGGCAATATATTGTTAACATTCCTATAAGGGCAAATATCCTCAAACTAAAAATAAGATATATGGTAAGAAAATGCATACCTGAATATCATGACTTTCTTTAGTCTTCATCTTCTCCGCATTTACTTTTTTACATAATATAAAAAACTTTATATATATATAAATTCTGTAGAATCTATGGGAATTGAACTTATTTTTAGAAGTTGCTATGTTTGGGCAACACATTACCAGGATTGCATTTTAAAGATAAACTCTTCTTATTTTTGTACATAAAAAGACATTTTCAGTGTTTGGTTTTCGGGCTGAGTTCTTTTCCTTTCATGTTCTGGCATCCAGTCTCAAGGCATATCATAGCTGGGAAATTGTAAACTCTAATTGCATGCTGGCTGCTTTTTAAAATGTAGAATGCCTATTTTTAAGGGTTGCAATTTCCCATAAAAACCAATTCCGGTTGACTTATTTATTTTTTAACACAGGTGCTCTGTTATACCCTTTAGAGACCAACTTCTTTCATTTCTTTTCACTAAAATAGATCAGATGTACTGTTCTTTTCACACTGGCCATCTGCTCTGTTTTGTATGAAGCAGCAAATTAAAATGTATAAACCTCAGAATGCAGAATTCTGAAAATGTTATTTTAATGTCGGAAAACAAGAACAGAGGAATGGCAATGTGAGGAAATGGTAAGTACATCAAACATTTATCTGAAGAATCAGTCATAAGCTAGCTGTCTGCACCAAATTTAAATGGAAGGTTGAAATCATTACACGAATAAAACCACATTTAAAAGCTACCTTTAAAGATATTTTTAACTGAATTATCCACATAATTGTCTTAATGCTTTTTGTTTGTGTGTTTGTTTATGCAATTGAGCCTGATCAGGGAGAAAAAATTCTTTCTAATTAAACTAAAGAATAAGCTTTTCCCAAGTACCACTTCCTCCACAATTGATGATGTTTGAAAAAAGCTATTTACAATAAGTGGCATAAAGTAATTGATGTATTCTTTTGCAAGCTTTACTAAGCTTAATCATAAGTACTTGGAGAAGGAAATGGCAACCCACTCCAGTNTTCTAATTAAACTAAAGAATAAGCTTTTCCCAAGTACCACTTCCTCCACAACTGATGATGTTTGAAAAAAGCTATTTACAATAAGTGGCATAAAGTAATTGATGTATTCTTTTGCAAGCTTTACTAAGCTTAATCATAAGTACTGAAAGCAATAACATTGTAACTAGATCACATACTTTTCATTTAGTCTTATTAAGTATACTTATCAAATACAGTTTGATGTATTTCACATCTATGCAGTCTTATTTCATTATTTAAAAACTAGGCATCCTTGGGCTACTAAAAGGTAATATTCACTTAACTTACTCTCAACATCAGATATTTTGTTTCATTGCCATGTTTTGATTAACTGCAGGTAGCTTCATAATTAAACTGGTGTCATTAAGTCAAATCAAAATTAGAATTTTATTTTAGCACTCAGGAAGAATGAAATCAATGAATGAGATGAAAGATATAAATGATTACAAATCCAGGGAAGAAACCATCCACAACTTCCTTTGCTAAAGTTAATTTAATAATAGCATAATGATTTATTAGTAAATGCATAGCATCCTTAAGAGAGGAAACCATTGTTTCTGATAACAGAATAAGTGATTTTTCCATAATAATGTATTTATTTTATATTTTAAGAACTAGATTATGGTTGAAAAGGAAAAGAAGTACAGAGATAAAACTCATCATATCCACACAAAGTAAAGCATAGAAATACGTCAATTTCCTCAACTGGTAAGCCACCAGATGATAAGCTTTAGTGACACTGTGTCCACATGAAGTCACAAGGACAGATACTATAAAGTGCATTCTCATCTTTTAAGATAATGTAAGGGACTGTTGTCTGAGGAGGCCTTACAAATAGCTGAAAAAAGAAGAGAAGTGAAAGGCAAAGGAGAAAAGAAAAGATACACCCATCTGAAGGCAGAGTTCCAAAGAATAGCAAGGAGAGATAAGAAAGTCTTCTTAAATGAACAAAGTGAAGAAACAGAGGAAAACAATAGAATGGGAAAGACTAATCTCTTCAAGCAAACTAGAGATACAGGGGAACATTTCATGTAAAGAAGGCATAATAAAGGACAGAAATGGTATGGACCTAAAAGAAGCAGAAGAGATTCAGAAGAGGTGGCAAGCATACACAGAAGAACTGTACAAAAAAGGTCTTAAAGATCCGGATGACCACAATGGTGTGACCATTCACCTAGAGCCAGACATCCTGAAGTGTGAAGTCAAGTGGGCCTTAGGAAGCATTATTACAAACAAAGCTAGTGGAGGTGATGGAATTCCAGTNAAGCAGAAGAGATTCAGAAGAGGTGGCAAGCATACACAGAAGAACTGTACAAAAAAGGTCTTAAAGATCCGGATGACCACAATGGTGTGACCATTCACCTAGAGCCAGACATCCTGAAGTGTGAAGTCAAGTGGGCCTTAGGAAGCATTATTACAAACAAAGCTAGTGGAGGTGATGGAATTCCAGTTGAGCTATTTCAAATCTTAAAAGATAATGCTGTTAAAGTGCTGCACTTAATATGCCAGCAAATTTGGAAACTCAGCAGTGGCCACTGGACTGGAAAAGGTCAGTGTTTATTCCAGTCCCAAAGAAGGGCAATGCCAAAGAATGTTCAGACTACCTAACAATCACATTCATTTCACATGCTAGCAGGGTTATGCTCAAAATCCTTCAAGCTAGGCTTCAGCAGTATGTGAACCAAGAACATCTAGATGTACAAGCTGGGTTTAGAAAAAGCAGAGGCACCAGAGATCAAATTGCCAACATTTGCTGGATGATAGAGAAAACAAGGGAATTCCAGGAAAACATCTGCTTCTGCTTCATTGACTGCACTAGAGTCTTTGACTGTGTGGATCACAACAAACTGGAAAATCTGAAAGAGATGGGAATATGAGACCACCTTACCCATCTCCTGAGAAATCTGTTATGCAGGAAAAAAAGCAACAGTTAGAACTGGACATGAAACGACGGAATGGTTCAAAATTCAAAAAGGAGTACGTCAAGGCTGTATACTATCACCCTGCTTAATTAACTTATATGCATCATGTGAAATGCTGGGCTGGATGAACCCCGTGCTGAAATCATGACTGCTGGGAGAAATATCAATAATCTCAGATATGCAGATGACACCACTCCAATGGCAGAAAGCGAAGAGGAACTGATCAAGTTTCTTGATCAAGGTGAAAAAGGAAAGTGAAAAAGCTGACTTAAAACTCAACATTCAAAAAATGAAGATCATGGTATCCAGTCCCATCACTTCATGGCAAATAGATGGGGAAAAAGTGGAAACAGTGACAGACTTTCTTTTCTTGTGCTCCAAAATCACTGTGGATGATGACTGCAGTCATGAAATTAAAAGACGCTTGCTCCTTGGAAGAAAAGTTATGACAAACCTAGACTGTGTATTAAAAAGCAGAGACATCACTTTGCTGACAAAGGTCTGTATAGTCAAAACTGGTTTCTCCAGTAGTCATGCAGGATGTGAGACTGGACCATAAAGAAGTCTGAGCACCAAAGAAATGATGCTTTGGAATTGTGGTGCTGGAGAAGACTCCTGAGAGTTCCTTGGACAGCAAGATCAAACCAGTCGATCCTGAAGGAAGTTAACCCAGAATATTCATTGGAAGGACTGATGCTGAAGCTGAAGCTCCAATCCTCTGGCCACCTGATGCAAAGAGCCGACTCATTGGAAAAGACCCTGAGGCTGGGAAAGACTTAGGGCAGCAGGAGAAGAGGGTGACAGAGGATGAGATGGTTGGATGGCATCACCAACAAGACTTTGAGAAAACTCCAGGAGATTCTGAAAGACAGGAATCCTGGTGTCCACAGGGTCACAAAGAGTTGGACACAACTGAGCGACTAAACAATAAACAAAAGGATTGCTGTTAAGGGAAAGTCCTCACACTGGAAGAGTAAAAGTGTCATGGAAATAGGAAGTATTCCATTTCCCACAGGCCTTATAGAATTGCATAATGAAACCCCCTTAATTAAGTATAGTTCTTTATCTGTTACAGTTCTCATTATATTACATAAATTACCTAGAGATCTGTAGTGTTCCAACATAGTGGTGTCTTCTCTGTCAGGCAGCTCAAGGTCATGAAAATCCTGTAGTAAAAGTCTTTTGCTTCCTGATGAGGTTGAGATATAATTAATAATGTGCTGGCTGACTGTTTTGGACACCATGCTTAGCATGCTGATATCCTTCACTATTAAAAGAAATATACATATATACATATATGTGAATGGCTTAAATACAAGAACATCACTATTAGCAGTCTATGAACTTACAGGTTAGCTCATTAATAATACTACCGTTAATAATACTACTAAAATAAATAAAGTGGGGAAAAGGGAAAAATCTTAAAATTGTTTGAAATCTTGTTCTCAATGAATTAGAAACATTTGGGGATGTAACAGTCAAATTACCATGTCATTATAATTAGAAGCATACTTTAAGGAGTCTGAGTATCATATTTTCTCTGAGTACTACTTACCTAACAATGATGAAATTAAAAAAAATAAACTAAATGTGAACACAGACAGGGAGGCCTGGTATGCCACAGTCCATGGGATCGCAAAGAGTTGGACATGACTGAGAGACTGAACTGAACTGAACACCATAACATTCTAGCGGGGTCTAAGATGACAAACTACTTCTTGGGAAAAATAAAATATTTCAGTGTCCATGTTGCCTATTTATAGTCACCAAACCTCACCTGACAAATATTTTAGAATTATTTGGAATATTTCCAATGGCAAGGCTTTAAAATTTCCAAGCGTTGATAAGGGCTGAGAATCTGAGTCAAAGGCGGAAAAATAGCTGGATCGACGATTACTACGTCTATATTTCTGGTTAGGAATCAAAGTGAAACTGGTATTTACTCTAGACGCCATCCTCTTCCTTATCTCATGAATTTATTCTGATTAGAAAAAAAAAGCACAAGAGATAAAGAGAAAAGGAAATTATACTGATGAAGCGATGTTGTTTCTTTAAATGGAAAGATTCATATTTTGATAGGTAATAGTTATCTCTCTATAGTTACAGAACTTTTAATGTGATGTCCAATATATGGCATTCCAGCCAGTAGAGTCTATTTATTCATTCCAGCATAATATGAAATATTTAAAAATCTTTTCCCTCTTAGCCAGATATTTCTGACAGAGTTTTAGTAGAAAATGAGGTATGTATTTAGATGAAATGTATTGTAAGAAAAGAAATGTGACATTTTCAAAAAGCAAAAAAGTTAACACAAAAATTATCATTTCAATCCATTCAATATTTGTCAATTAGTATGTTGTTTTTACTTTAATTCTTAAAAAATTCAAAGTATTAACGTAGAATTAAAACTTTTCTATTTTTTAAAAACTTAATAGTGACATATTCTTTTGTTGGAAACAATAAAGACAGATTAAAAAATAGACTTTAGTTTGCAGCTTTTTAAAACTGACTAGCTCTAACAGATTAAGATAGTTTCATTAAGATTCACTATGTGTGGTGAAATCAAAGTTTTGTAAAATTAATAAGACTAGAATAAATTAATGAATAATTTTCCCTCAATTCCACTTTTGTTTAATACAGCTAATAATGAAACTCCAATACTTTGGTCACCTGATGCGAAGAACTGACTCATTGGAAAAGACCCTGATGCTGGGAAAGATTGAAGGNTGGTGAAATCAAAGTTTTGTAAAATTAATAAGACTAGAATAAATTAATGAATAATTTTCCCTCAATTCCACTTTTGTTTAATACAGCTAATAATGAAACTCCAATACTTTGGTCACCTGATGCGAAGAACTGACTCATTGGAAAAGACCCTGATGCTGGGAAAGATTGAAGGTGGGAGGAGAAGGGGATGACAGAAGATGAAATGGTTGGATAGCATCATTGACTCGATGGACATGAGTCTGAGTAAGCTGCAGGAGTTGGTGACGAACAGGGAAGCTTGGCGTGCTGCAGTCCATGGCGTTGCAAAGATTGGACATGACTGAGCGACTGAACTGACAAGTCTTAGGAAGGATCTACATAACTTATTTCAAACTAAACATTTCCTAGAAATAATTTTATTGACGTTACTAGTAATTCACTTACACTAAACAATAATTCTTTTTAAAAAATGTTATCACACACATTCCTTTTCCTATTCAGAAAACACTCCTTTGTAAATATACATGCATATGTACACATGCATAACTATAACTCCAATCTAGGGCTCCTTATTTCTGAAGAAACAACTAACACATTTCATCAAAGAGTTACAAATATATCTGACCAAAATGCATTTTCTCCTTTTGGCACAAAATTGCTAAAAAACCACACTGCTACTTATTCATCTAAAAGGTTACGTGTCAATATACATCAATTTAAAATCAGCTGTATAATTGAAAATGTGGCCAAGAAATTTAGTGCTTATTGAAAAGCATATTGTGAATTTCCCTTAAAACTATACCCTACATAGTGCTTTGCTAGTAGATATTTTAAAGTAATCATTAAAATTACACTGTCAAAATTTTTTACAAAATACAGCAAAACAAAAAGAAGAAAATTAAATTCATTTGGTTTTTAGCACAAAATCAAGCCCTTTGGCTCATAACATTCTAGAGTTTTCCATATATGTTTTTTACAAAAACAGAGGAAATCACTGTTCACACTGTTTTGTAATCCTTTTCAGTTGTAATTAAAATTATAATTTCTTTCCATACCAATATTTATATTTCTACAAGTATATATTTTTAAAAGGACTGCATGGGATTTCACCAAATGAAAGAATATTAATTTATTCAATCCATAAGATTGTTTTTAACTTGTCACAGTAGGCATTTAAGAGCATTTTTCATTATAGTAAAATATACACCTGGCCTAGGTTTTGTTCTGTTTCTTTAAGCACTGTGTAACCTGGGACTTGGGTGGGAGCCTGTGGGCTCTTCAGAAACTCACTGACACCTAAAACCTAGGGGGCTTTAGTGTGTCAACCACACACTATATATTTTTAAACCTCTGAGAAGAATTAAAACACAGTGATCTAAATTCTGCTAAAACTCAAGTCTCCTCTTACAATTCCTTCTTTTTCTTACTCAGACCTGAACGTTCCAGGGGAGATAACAAGACTTTCTGAAAATCCTAAAGGTGTAATCCCAAATTATTTCTGGTTTCCTCTCAGCCCTCTATAGAGAATGAGAATCACGAACCCAAATAATCGTAATACGATGACGTTTCAATGCCCTGTTCCATCTCACTACTTTTGCCCACGTTTGAAAGGCTTTAAGTACCTCTTGGATGAACTTTTCTCCCTCTTTTCTGATAAAACCTTCCAAGAGCAATTCACTAGGATTTCTATCTTAACATAGGAAAACCCTTTGAAGAGACCCATCCCCCCCCTGCTCCGGAATAAACTCAAAATATCTTCAAAGAGGTAAACTAGGGAGGCCATAAAAGAAAAACTTTCCAATTTAAGAGTCAAACCACACCGGGATGCATTTTTGACTGTCTCCAGTCCATGGAAAGATGAAACTATCTCCAGAAATTATTGGGGAAACAAAAATTTTACCACAGATTTTGACAGTTTTCCGGTTAAAGGATCACAGGAAAATGGGACTTGGTCGTTCTGCCCCACCTCCTCAAATTTCTTAATATTTAGAAAAGAAAGTATTTCCGCAAGGTTTTGCCGCCAGGAAGAGGGAAGGTCCGGCTCCCGTCGGCTCCGAAGCTGCGCTCCAGTCTCGCAGGCGCCCCCTTGGCCTCGAGAATATTTTAGAATCCTCCCAGGAGCCCCAGCGGGAAGAAGGCCCCGCCCCCGGACCCCACAGTGCTGTCCTCCCTGAGGACTATTTTAGAACCCTCCCTGAACTCCCTCAGAAAGGAGACTCCGCCCCTTATAAATATTAAGGAACACTCGCACAGACCCACCCACTTCATGAATAATCAACGAGGACGAAGTAGGTCTTTGGTGCCAGGCCCTAAGCCAAAGCCATTCGTTGCTTCAGGCTGATAACAGGAAGGGGTGGAGCCGTTAGAAACCGGAGTGCGTGCGTGCTAAGTCGCGTCAGACTCTGCGACTCCATGCGCTGTGGCTCGCCAGGCTCCTCTGTTCATGGAATTCTCCAGGCAAGAATACTGGAGTGGGTTGCCATTCACCTTTCCAGGTGATCTTCCCGACCCAGGGATCGAACCGGTGTCTCTCAAGCCTCCTGCATTCGGGTTCTTTACCACTGCCGCCATCTGGGAAGCCCAGAAACGGGAGGGGAGGATGCAAAATGAAGAGCCCCAATCTGGTGAACTGCACATCTGTCCCAAACAATTTCCTTTCCTTTTAACCTAGTTTTAAGCCGGGTTTTAAATCCACGCCCCCCACCCCCTGGTGGCTCAGACGGTAAAGAATCCGGCTGCAATTCAGGAGACCTGGGTTTGATGCCGTGGGGAGATCTCCTGGAGAAGGGAACGGACTCCTGTATTCTGGCCTGGAGAATTCCATGGACAGAGGGACCTGGCAGGCTAGTCCATGGGATCACAAAGAGTGACTCCAATGAACCACTTTCACTCCCCCTCACCCCGCCCCCACCCCCAAGCCAAGAGGGTAAGTTACTAAGTTACAAGAGCTTTCATGAAAACTTCTTTTGGGGAAACCCCCCAATGTTCCTTTTTAAACCTATCTGGGTGTGCCTAGAACAAAGAAGGATGATTGCCTCCAGCATCTCAAGTTGGAGTCCAAGACAAATCTTCCTTGCTTGGTCCTCCCCCTCCCTTGAAGAATAAGTTCTCATTCATTTATTCATTCACTGGCTATTTATTGAAACCTGCTTTGGGCCAGTCACAGTCAGGTCCTAAAGATACAACAAAACAAGTCATGTGTCCTGCCTTACTGGAGTTCATTAGTCTAATGGGAAATATAGAATGAGGAGACAAAATAAACTACAGATAGCAGTGTTATGGAGGAAATAAGGCAAACAGAAAATATGAAAGTTGGAGGCAGGGAGCATGTACCTATTTTAGATGGACTGGTCTGAAAGATCCCTTTGAAGAGGTTACATTTAATTTGAGAACTAATGGAGGAGAAGGAGCCAGTCAGGAGAGGGGATGGGAGAAAAGGGAACAGCAGTATAGATTTTGGTTTTTTTAGGTATTTGCACGATGGCACCCCACTCCAGTACTCTTGCCTGGAAAATCCCATGGACAGAGGAGCCTGGTAGGCTGCGGTCCATGGGTCTCGAAGAATCAGACACGACTGAACGACTTCCCTTTCACTTTTCACTTTCATGCATTGGAGAAAGAAATGGCAACCCACTCCAGTGTTCTTGCCTAGAGAATCCCAGGGACGGGGGAGCCTGGTGGGCTGCTGTCTGTGGGGTCACACAGAGTCAGACACGACTGAAGTGACTTAGCAGCAGCAGGTATTTGCAAGCCTGGCTGGCAGAGTTTAGCAAGCAACTAGGAGTGACTCTGTGGAGATCCTGGAGAGGCAGCACAGATGTAGATGTGCAGGACCTCATATAAAGCCCCTAAATGAAAGCCAACTTAGAATACCGTCGGCTCTTCCTGGTAACTCAGCTGGTAAAGAATCTGCCTGCAATGTAGGAGACTCTGGTTTGATTCCTGGGTCAGAAGATCCCTTGGAGAAGGAATAGGCTACACACTCCAGTATTCTTTTCTGAAGCATCTCCATGAGCAGAGGAGTCTAGCGGGCTAAGAGTCAGACACAGCACAAACTCCTGTCTTTGCATAGACCCACTCCACATTATATGCAAGAAATTAAGATGTACCCACATACTCAGTAAAATAAAATATATAAGTAACTTAATAAAGGTTGAGATGAAATTTAGGATTAATGGATATATATCATGTAGTCACAGACATTTATTAATTTTGACCTACAAAGTTTTTTGTGGAGATGGAAATGGCAACCCACTCCAGTATCCTTGCCTAGGAAATCCCATGGACAGAGGAGCCTGGCAGCCTACAGTNTATAAGTAACTTAATAAAGGTTGAGATGAAATTTAGGATTAATGGATATATATCATGTAGTCACAGACATTTATTAATTTTGACCTACAAAGTTTTTTGTGGAGATGGAAATGGCAACCCACTCCAGTATCCTTGCCTAGGAAATCCCATGGACAGAGGAGCCTGGCAGCCTACAGTCCATGGGGTTGCAAAGAGTTGGACACCACTGAGGGACTGAGTATACAGTGTTTATTCAATTTTGAGCTCTTTGGAGCGCCCCCTGGTTCTTGGTTCTGCAGTCTTCTCTGGAGCCCTTTGTGGAGCTGACTGGGACCAGGTCACCTCATGCAGCTGCATTTCTTTCTAGAGCACCTAGCCCTTTAGATTGCTAGCTCTGAGAAACAAGTACTGCGTGAACTGTGCTTGTAGGGGTCTGTTAGGAGGACCACACAAGAGAAGGTGGCCATGGGCTCACAGTGTCCACCGTAAGCCAGGTAGAAAGACATGTTCTGCAACGTGATGAACACACTGCCAAATCTCCAGACAGTCCAGAGGGTCAGTTGTCAAGCAAATGAGCACTTTTGAAAAGTAGTTTTGCAAGATCCATCAAGAACCACAAAAATATTCGTACACTTATTTACCCAATAATCCCACTTCTAGAAACCTTTTATAAGAAAAATCAGAGATGCTATAAAAGGTTATACATGAAAACAGTAACCCCAAGACAGCGAAAACTCTGCAAACATTCATCATATGAGAATGACTAAATAAATTATGCCTCTTCACACTACAACTTTGTCCATTATTAACAACATCCTTTCAAAGATTAAAAAATCTTCATTAAAGATTTTTCATTGAAAAATGACATAGGATATAAAACTAAGTTTTAAGAAAGTTATGATATGATTCCAAATTTAAATATTCTGTTTGTATATATATATGTATACACACATACATTTTAAATATATAAGTGAATTAAAAGACTAGACAGAAAAAAAAAGTTTTTTGGAGCTGCTTCTTTTTTCCTCTAGTTTTTTATTAGATCCACGACAAGATCTCAACCTCTAGGGAGTGAGCCATGAGTGCCTAATGGATACAAAGATACAGAGTGATAAAAAAAACTTAGATTTTATTCAATGTCATGGAAAGTCATGGAGGTCTTTTAAGCAGCGAGTGATACAATCTGACTTACATCACTTAAAGATTGCACTGGCTTTTGTCTGGAGAATGAATGAGGCTGGTGAGGGTAGAAGAGATAAGGTCTGTTAGAATTGTTGTGCCGGGTTGGAGTGATTGCCTTGGAAAGACAGATTAGAGATATTTTGGGGGGATAAAAGTAACTGAATTTGTTGATGGATTGGATATGGGAGGGAGGAAAAAGGAGATAGGGATGATTCCTAGCCTTCTGACTTCCATAAGTGGATAGATGTTAATTTCATTTACTGAGATACTCAAGGCTGGAGTTGTTCTAGCAGAAAATAAAAAATTTAATTTTGCAGATGGTAAGTCTGATGTCTCTATGAGATATCAAGAGAGTCAAGAAGGCAGTTGAATTACATCTGGGGGCTCAAGGAAAAAAATCTGGGCTGGATATATAAATTTAAGAGTTTTCTGCAATAGAGGAACAGAATCTCTTCAGAGATTGGGAAAAGGGAGACAGTGAAGCTCCAGACCACCTACCAAATCAGAATCTGCTTTTTTCTTTTTCTTTTTGTCACACCTGGAGGCATGTGGGATTTTAGTTCCTGATTAGGGCTCAAACCCTTGCCCCCTGCTTTGGAAGGGCAAAATCTTAACCACTGAACCACCAAGGAAGTCCTCAGAATCTGCATTTTAACAAAATCCACAGTCAAGTTTGATATATACTGATTTAGGCCATTTCACAGGCCATCTCCTCCTTTTCAATGCTTTAAAATTCCTAAATGAGAAATATTTTTCCTCTTTTGAAACTTCTTCATTCTTTGCTTGTACTGAAACCGTGCAACTCAGATTGGGACTTGAACCTACAGTCTTTTAATTGAGATCACACCTGATCTTAGAACCTAATGAAGCTCAGTTCTCGATGTCTCCTGGCAGAATGAATTCAGTGAGAGACAAAGTGATATGTAAGAAGTGGATTTATTTAGGATGGCCTCCACAGAGTGTGTGGAAAGTCTTTCCTGGTAGCTCAGACAGTAAACAATCTGCCTGTAATGCAGGAGACCTGGGTTTGATCCCTGGGTTGGGAAGACCCCCTGGAGAAGGGAATGGCAACCCACTCCAGTATTCTTGCCTGGGAAATCCCGTGGACAGAGGAGCCTGGTGGTCTACAGTCCATGGGGTCACAGAGAGTCAGACACAACTGAGCTACTTTCACTCACTGACTCCAAAATGTGGGCCATCTCAGAAGGTGAGAGGTTCTAAAATAGGGGCTGGACTATTTCATAGGCTAATGAGTGGGAGGATTATTCCAACTATTTTGTGGGGAGGAGGGGCATGGGAGAGGGTAGGCATTTCCAGGAATTGAGCCACTGCCCACTTTTTGGACTTTTATGGTTAAGCTCTGAACTGTCATGACACTGACATATTTAGTGTCATATTTAGCCAACATATTACAATGAACATATAATGAGGCTCAGGGTCTACTGGAGCTAGTTTAGCTCTAATCAGTTTTTGTCATGTCCTATAACTGAAGAACCTCTTGATGAGGGTGAAAGAGGAAAGTGGAAACTTGGCTTAAAACTCAACATTCAAAAAATGAAGATCATGGTATCTGGTCTCATCACTTCATGGCAAATATATGGGATAAAAGTGAAAACAGTGACAGATTTTATTTTCTTGGGCTCCAAAATCACTACAGATGGTGATAGCAGCCACAGAATTAAAAGATGCTTGCTCCTTGGAAGAAAAGCTATGACAAACCTAGACAGTATATTAAAAAGCAGGGACATCACTTTGCCGACAAATGTCCATATAGTCAAAGGTATGGTTTTCCACTAGTTGTGCAGATATGAAAGTTGAACCATAAAGAAGTCTGAGCACCAAAGAATTGATGCTTTTGAATTATGGTGCTGAGGAAGACTCTTGAGAGTTCCTTGGACAGTAAGGAGATCAAACCAGTCAATCCTAAAAGAAATCAACCCTGAATACTCATTGGAAGGACTGAAGCTCCAATCCTTTGGCCACCTGATGCAAAGACCTGACTCACTGGAAAAGACCCTGGTGCTGGGAAAGATTGAGGGCAGGAGGAGAAGGGAGTGACAAAGGATGAGATGAGATTGGAGAGCAGCACCGACTCAATGGACATGAGTTTGAGCAAACTCTGGGAGATAGTGAAGGACAAGGAAGCCTGGTGTGCTGCAGTTCATAGGGTTGCAAAGAGTTGGACAAGACTTAGTGACTGAACAACAATAGCAATACCTATGTGATTTTTTTTAAAGGTTGTGCCCTGCCCCCTTCCCTCCTGTTTCAGTACTTCTCAACAGTCACTTCGTTTAGCCTGGAATCATAATTAATTGGAGAAGGCAATGGCATCCCACTCCAGTACTCTTGCTTGGAAAATCCAATGGATGGAGGAGCCTGGTGGGCTGCAGTCCATGGGGTTTGATGTTGAAGCTGAAACTCCAATATTTTGGCCACCTGATGGGAAGAACTGACTCATTTGAAAAGACCCCAGTGTTGGGAAAGATCGAAGGCAGGAGGTGAAGGGGATGACAGAAGATGAGATGGTTAGATGGCATCACCGACTCAATGGACACGAGTCTGGGTAAACTCCGGGAGTTGGTGCTGGACAGGGAGGCCCGGCATGCTGCGGTTTATGGTTTCACTAAGAGTCAGATATGACTGAGCGACTGAACTGAAATTATACTTTGGCAGTTGTTAATATTAGCAGAACTATTCTGTGTGGAAAATATATATATATATTTTAGAATTAGCACATAAAATAATACAGTTTACTTGATTTCAAGCCCTTTTAGCCAATATTTTATATATAATGTTTACCATGTATTTATGATTAATGGGCTAGTATACTTTTTAAAGTTTTTACTCATTGTTTAAGAGCTGTATGTCAAGGGTCTACTCTTTCTAAGCTGTTGACTCTGTATTGAATTTAAAATTGTGACTTTATCTATGGGTATGTGCATACGTGCTCAGTCACTTAGTCGTGATAGGATTATTTGTGACCCCATGGACTTTAACCCACCAGGCTCCTCTGTCCATGAGATTCTCCCGGCAAGAATACTGGAATGGGTTGCCATTCCCTCCTCTAGGGGATCTTCCTGATCCAGGAATCGAATCTGTGTCTCCTGCATCCTCTGCATTGCAGGCAGATTCTTTACTAGTGAGCCACCAGGGAAGCCCATTGATATTTATATCTTTCTATATATCTTACCTCACAGAGATTTAAATTTAGCAGGAGAAAATAGGGAAGGCTAATTATATAAAATCTTCTATGTGTTACAGCGACCTAAGAGAACAACTGGGATTAAATATAAAGAAAAATTATAGTGTAATTTAGATGGAGGTATAAACTAAGTTAGAGACCAAATTTTATTGAAAATTTGAACAAATTCTCAACATTTAAATCTGATATTAGAGAGGAAATTTTGTTTTACTGGTCTCTTTTATTTATTTTTTTAGAAATTTAATTAATTTATTTATTTTAAAATTTTATTTGTACTTTATTTTACTTTATAATACCATATTCATTTTGCCATACATTGACATGAATCCACCATGGGTGTATATGAGCTCCCAGTCCTGAATCTCCCACACCCTCCCCCCCTATATCATCTCTCTGGATCATCCCCATGCACCAGCCCCAAGCATCCTGTATCCTGTATCAAACATAGGCTGTCGCTTCGTTTCTTACATGATAGTATACATGTTTCAATGCCATTCTCCNCACCATGGGTGTATATGAGCTCCCAGTCCTGAATCTCCCACACCCTCCCCCCCTATATCATCTCTCTGGATCATCCCCATGCACCAGCCCCAAGCATCCTGTATCCTGTATCAAACATAGGCTGTCGCTTCGTTTCTTACATGATAGTATACATGTTTCAATGCCATTCTCCCAAATCATCCCACCCTCTCCCTCTCCCTCAGAGTCCAAAAGCCCATTCTACACATCTGTGTCTCCTTTGCTGTCTCACATACAGGGTCATCATTACCATCTTTCTAAATTCCATATATATGTGTCAGTATACTGTATTGGTGTTGTTTTTTTTTTTTTTTTTGGCTTACTTCAATCTGTATAATCAGCTGTAAGATGTGATAGTACTTGGCAAATACCCATGTAGTACTGGTCCAACGGGTCTGAAAGCAATCACCCCTTTTAAACAAGTGACACCTCAGCCAGATCGATGTATCCCACCATCCCATATTTATAGATTTAGAATCAGATGGATAATTGGCATTTTCATTGGCTATCCAGCCAGTTGAAATACAGTTTGTATATAAAGGGCTTTCCTGGTGGCTCAGATGGTAAGTAATCTGCCTGCAATACAAGAGACCTGGGTTTGATCCCTGGGTTGGGAAGATCCCCTGGAGGATTGCATAGCAACCCACTTGAGTGTTCTTGCCTGGAATAACCCATGGACAAAAGAACCTAGCAGGCTACAGTCCATGGGGTCACAAAAATCTGACACAAGTAATTGACTAACATTTTCACTTCACTTTTGTGTATAAAAAATAAAAATTATGCAAAGAAAGAAAACAAACAAACAACAACAACAACAACAAAAACTTGGTCTTCTTGAATACCAGGCCTTTGTAGTTATGTGTAATTCTTCTAGGGCAAGTTATTTAAAGCTTTCTGAAGGAAATTATATATAATCTGAAATCTGAAGGATGAACAGAGAAATAACAAAGGAGAATTTAGCTGTTAGGCATTTATTCTCTCAAATAATAAATTCAGGTACCCAGCATGTGGCAGGAATTGTGGTATATTGGTTTGGACATATACTTAGTCTCTGCACTAACAGAGCTCACAGTCCACCAAGGGAAAAGTATGTACCAGACTTACGACTTGGACGAGCATGAAACATGGAATTTCAACAAGTTCACTATGGCTGAAGGTAAAGCCTGAGGTTGAAAATGCTGATACATTACTTTGAAGAGAAAGACAGGCTCTATATTGAAGGCCTTATGAGTTATGTTCAGAAAATCTGACTTTATTCTAAAGACAGATAAATGAGAAGGCACGGCACAATTTTAGGGAACTAACACAATTGTGTGTGTGTTACACTTGATAAAGGTGTCATTAACTGCAGATTGGAGAGTTATTCAGAGAGGTGGACCATGGAAGAATATAGTCTGGTTAATTCACTGTATCAGTAACATAGTGGGAATAATTGTGGGTTGGGTTGAAGTAGTTCAGATGTAGATGATCAGGAATGAATTGAATAAAGAGCTACATGATTCAGAATAAGAATGAATGTAGAGATATCCATCCCACTTTTCTCAGTAGCTAATACACTTCCTGGTATATAGGAGACATCAGAAGTATTGTTATAAATTATTTTGTTATACGCTGTCTGTGTTATAAATGTGATAGAGGAGGAAAGGTATTGAAATGGTGATGAGCATAAACTCTGGATTCAGACTTTTTGAATTCAAAATTCAGACTCTGTTGTTTATTTCAAGATTCTGCCTTCCATTAACTGTATGACATGAGGCACATTGCTTAACTTTATTATGCGTCAGTTTCCTCAATTGTAAAATGGGACTTATATTGCTACAAGGACTCAGTGTGATCCTGCATGCAAATGACTTAGCGCAGTGCTAACCAAACACAGACAGATCAAAAGTCCTGGGTCTGTCCTAATCAGCAAGATGGGCCATTGTTCTTCTTTAACCTTTGATCCAAGTGAGTACAACCTAAGAGAAATTCCAGACACCAAAAAATAGCTGAATATGAAAATACAAAGAGGGATAGCCAAAGCACAATAGAATATGGGAGGTGTCGTTACTACGAGCAAGTCTTGCAGTTCTAAGCCTCTTAGAAACAGAAAAAAAGACGATTAAATACATCAGCTAAACTGCAGTTTCTCATGAATTGTAATGTTCAGAGTAAGAGAGAAACATAGCAAGACTAGAAAGTAGGATTATTTTAAATTACAATTGCAATTATTTTAAATTACCTTAAAGCACAATTACAAAGGAGAATAACTACACGAGAGGAGAAATTAGAAAAGAGTGCTCACATTGATTTGTTCGTTCCCTGAAAGCTCAGTTGGTAAAGAATCTGTCTGTGTGCAGGAGATCCCGGTTCAATTCCTGGGTCTGGAAGACCCTCTGGAGAAGGGATAGGCTACCCACTCCAGTATTCTTGCCCTTCCCTTGTGGTTCAGCTGGTAAAGAATCTGCCTGCAAATCTGGAGACCTGGGTTTGATCCCTGCGTTAAGAAGATCCCTGAGAGAAAGGAAAGGCTACTCACTCCAATATTCTGGCCTAGAGAATTCCATGGACTGTATAGTCCATAGGGTTGCAAGGAGTTGGACACCATTGAGCAACTTTCACTTCACTCACTTCGATTCAAAAGATCATTCAGCTGACAAGCCAGTAAACTAAAATGCAACTCATTTTGTTTATAGTTAATCATTGGTCTAGATAGATGAGGCCTTATGTAATAATGAGTGAAATTTATTGAGATATAGGAAAGTAACTGATGGTGGTGGTAAAGGAGCCACCAGTAAGATTGAAAAGAAACAATAAAAAAATTGTTGTTGGTGGTGGTGTTGCTCAATCACTAAATCACATTCAACTCTTGGCCACTGCATGGATTATAGCAGACCAGGCCTCTCTGTTCTCTACTATTTCCTGGTATTTGCTCAAATTTATGTCCATTGAGTTCATAATGTTATATAACCATCTGATCCTTTGTCGCTCCCTTCTCCTCTGGCCCTCAGTCTTTCCCAGCATCAGTGTGTGTGTGTTAGTCACTCTCAGTTATGTCCAAGTCTTTGTTACCCCATGCACTGTAGCCCACCAGGCTTCTCTGTCCATGGGATTATCCAGGCAAGAATACCGGAGTGGGTTGCCATTCCCTTCTCCAGAGGATCTTCAAACCCTGGTCTCCTGCATTGCAGGCAGATTCTTTACTGTTTGAGTTACAGGGAAGTACTAGCATCAGGGTCTTTTCCAATGAGTTAGCTCTTCACATGAAGTGACCAAAGTACTTACTGGAGGTTCAGCTTCAGCATATATGTGGCAAAAATATTTCTGAGTGGAAAAAAAATTTGATTTTTTAGATGAAGAGTTCTTCTAAAGTAACACTTTATCTTGACTAATGACAGCTCTTCCTTCCCCCAAGGCAGAACTTGAATCAGACACTTGCAAATAGTTAGCTTATTTCCAAAGCAGTATTAAGGAGTGAGTGATATAAAGAAGAAAAATAAAAAGACCAATTCAAGAATTAGTGAAGGAGGATGGTTTATGAAGTTGGTCACCGATTTGACAACTGATGTATAATCCTGTGTGACATTCTGTGAAGTCTTTGTAAAAGAATATTGCAATTGTGTACAGGGATTGAGTTATTAAAGGGGAACTGTTACCTGCTGTCCAGCATCCATCATTGGTCAAGCATGAGTTCACCTGTGAATGGTAGATGTGTCACTCGGAAAGTTCTAAGACTGGATGCAAGAGGCACCGTGACCATGTGCTGGTAGGGTGAACCTGTGAGGTAGGTAAAATCTGCTCTGAATCAATCAATTTGACATTGGCAGTTAGGGCTACAAGGATTTAAGTGATCTCTATGCATGCCTGCTAAGTCACTTCAGTCATATCCTACTCTTTGAGACATCATGAACTGTGTAGCCTGCCAGTCTCCTCTGTCCATGGGATTCTCCGGGCAAGAATACTGGAGTGAGTTGCCTGCTCTCTTCTAGGGGATTTTCCTGACCCAGGGATTAAACCCACGTCTTTTATGACTCCTTCATTGGCAGGCAGTGTCTACAGAAGGAGGCTAATACAATTCCTATCATTATCAGGGGAAAGTGTCGAAGTAAAAGAGTAAGGAATATATCCTATAAGCCTTCAGTGAAGGAGATTTTCTTCAGTCAATTCAAAATTGGTTTCCCTCAGATTCTCAAATGTAACAAATATTACAAGAATGGGAAGAGTTTTATTTTGCTTTATTTGTAAACCATTATTACCCAGTGATTTTATTCTCAGTAAATGAGTAAAGATTGTTTTTGTTATGGTTGATATTTTTGTTGTTGTCCTTAAAATGATGATAGACATACTTATACATGAAAGGGCTCAGGTATCATTAGAGTTCTATACTCCTGAACAAGTAATTATCTGAAGTTACTTTCCAGACAAGAAGGGTAGAATAGAAAATGGCTCTAAAACAGTGTTGAAGAGAAAATATGAAAGAACAGGATGTAAACATTAAGAGGAGACAGCAAATGCTATATAGTCTCATCTACTCATTTTATCTACATGGAGTACTACATTCCCTCTCTTTATTTTCTATCACAGCCAAACCATTCATTTCTTTCCTAAAGCTTGCTATTTTAAAAAGTTTATGTGTATAATAGATGCATTCTTCTTAGTCTCCACTAAACCACCAGGGCCAGAGTGCCAAAAATATATCTTTCTTCACCATTCTACAGTCAAGAGCATGTTCATTGTGTAAAATTGGACATTTTTACTGAATTAATTAATGTATTAATTTCCAGTTAATGGCAGGGGAGAGTGAAATTGTCCTCCCAAAGAGCATAAATAAATGTTCCATAAGCTCAAAGAGTCTTTGAAGTTGCTTGATTTGTTTTAGAAATTCAAGCACATTTTGAATTTTATTACCCACTCTATTCATGTTTCTATTGATTAATCAAAATAATGGTTTAATTTGCTTATCTGGAATAACATTCTTGCTTTAGTGAGATTGTGAATGTTTACTAATTAACAGTTTAGTCCCTCCAGTGCTGCACATCTCTTCAGAAAAAAAATGACAAAAATCTAATGTAATATAAAATTAATATTTTACTAGACAAATTCACACTTTTGAATAAAAGACATGTTTTTAGCTTTTGAACAACTTTCTGAAATTCGATAAATCAGGATTTAAAGGTTCTTCTTTTCTTTTCCTGTAGACTGTGATAAGGTCTGCACTCTCATACTTGAGTATCATGAGCCCCTAATCACTTGCTTGCCGATAAAGCAATTTAAAATAAGTGTTTCAGATATTGTCAATATGTAAAAGAGCCTTGTTATTTTGAATTTTTATATTTGTGACATGGAGTGTGAGAGTCACTTAGCTTCTGGCTGGAGAGCATTTTTCTCATTCTTTCCTGGGCATCATAAGTGAGTAGCCTTAGTAAAATCTGATTTAAATTCTGAATCTTAGCATACTTCCACATTTGTCTCTTCAAAGTGTGCAGCAATTAAAACACACATACACATACTTATGAAATATTCAATTATCCAAATTATATATTAATAATTATAGTGAAGAGAACCAAACAGCTTTAACTATAGGTGTACTTTGCCATTCTTATTTAACACACTCTCCCTTCCTAACACACATATGTGATGATAAAGGAATTTAAGCAAGGCAACTCTTTCTCATGTGATACCCTCCGTGATGACAAGAGCTTAGTCATATTAATCCACTTTATAATTTCTTTTATCTCCTTACTCCCTTAAAAAAAGGGGAATTCTTATTCTCTTGGATTCTGTTCTCAGTGGTTCTAAGTTTAAGACCTTACCTTCAAATCCAAAATGGGAAAAGTCACTTAAAGTAGTCCTCTTATTTAAGTGAATTTTTATAATAATATTTTGACAAAATGAAACCAAAACCCCCAGGGGATTCTTTCCATTTTTTCCTTCATTATGAAAGCCAACTTATCAGGACTTGTTTTTCATTGACTTATTTCAATTTTATGAATTTTTAAAGAATATACTTATCTAATATTTAAATCAGTGACAGAATGTGGTCCACTGGAGAAGGCAATGGCAAGCCACTTCAGTATTCTTGCCTTGAGAACCCCATGAACACTATGAAAAGGCAAAATGATAGGATATTAAAAGAGAATCTCCCCAGGTCGTTAGGTGCCCAATATGCTACTGGAGATCAGTGGAGAAATAACTCCAGAAAGAATGAAGGGATGGAGCCAAAGCAAAAACAATACCCAGTTGTGGATGTGACTGGTGATAGAAGCAAGATCCGATGCTGTAAAGAACAATATTGCATAGGAACCTGGAATGGCAGGTCCATGAATCAAGGCAGATTGGAAGTGGTCAAACAAGAGATGGCAAGGGTGAACGTCGACATTCTAGGAATCAGCGAACTAAAATGGACTGGAATGGGTGAATTTAACTCAGATGACCATTATATCTACTACTGCGGGNAGTTGTGGATGTGACTGGTGATAGAAGCAAGATCCGATTCTGTAAAGAACAATGTTGCATAGGAACCTGGAATGTCAGGTCCATGAATCAAGGCAAATTGGAAGTGGTCAAACAAGAGATGGCAAGGGTGAACGTCGACATTCTAGGAATCAGCGAACTAAAACGGACTGGAATGGGTGAATTTAACTCAGATGACCATTATATCTACTACTGTGGGCAGGAATCCCTCAGAAGAAATGGAGTAGTCATGTATGGATGTGAGAGTTGGACCGTGAAGAAAGCTGAGCACCGAAGACTTGATGCTTTTGAACTGTGGTGTTGGAGAAGACTCTTGAGAGTCCCTTGGACTTCAAGGAGATCCAACCAGTCCATTCTGAAGGAGATCAGCCCTGGGATTTCTCTGGAAGGAATGATGCTAAAGCTGAAACTCCAGTACTTTGGCCACCTCATGTGAAGAGTTGACTCATTGGAAAAGACTCTGATGCTGGGAGGGATTGGGGGCAGGAGGAGAAGGGGACGACCGAGGATGAGATGGCTGGATGGCATCACTGACTCGATGGACGTGAGTCTGAGTGAACTCCGGGAGATGGTGATGGACAGGGAGGCCTGGCGTGCTGCGATTCATGGGGTCACAAAGAGTCGGACACGACTGAGCGACTGAACTGAACTGATGATATCAATTACATGTAGAATCCTAAAAATACAAATCAACGTGTATGCAAAACAGAAACAGATTCACAGATAAAGAAAACAAGCTTGTAATTACCAAAGAGAAGAGGAAGGGGTAGGGAGAAATAGGGTTATAGGATTGACAGGTAAAAACTACTATATATATGACAGAGGTTATAACAAAAATGTATTCTGTAGCACAGAAAATCATACCCATTACCTTATAGTAACCCATAATAGAAGATAATCTGCAAACTATTGGGTCACTATGCTGTACACTTGGAACACAATATTGTAAATCCACTATATTCATTATAATAATTTTTAAAATGACTAAGAGGTAAAGAAGTATTGATGAGGCTGTAGAGAAAAGGGAACCCTTGTGCATTGCCGATGGGAATGCAAGTTGGTGCACACATTTGGAAAATAGTGTGACAGTTCCTCAAAAATTAAAAATAGAACTATCATTATTATTCAGCAATTCTACTTTGGCATTTTTATCTGAAGAAAACAAAAGATATATGCACTTTCATTTTCACTGCAACATTATTTACAATAACCAAGATATGGAAGCTATGTAAGTGTGCATCAATAAATGATGACCTATTTTAAAAGGTGGTACAGATAGAATTAATAGAATAGTAGTCAGCCATGAAAGAGGAAAACATTCTGTCATATGGTACAACATGGATAAACCTTGAAAAGTATGCTAAGTAGAAGTGCTTATATTTATATGTAGAATTTTTAAAAGTCAAACTTATAAAAAGAGAAAAACTACTGGTCCCAAGTTGGTGGCGGCTGGAGGGATAGGAAAGATGTTGTTTAAGGGTAAAAACTTGCAATATGTAGTAAATAAGTCCTAGAGATATAATACAATGAATACAGACAACTATACAATGAATATAGACAAGTATATTGTCTTATAACCATCAAACTTGCTATGAGACTAGAATGTCACCATTCCAACTACTAAGAAGAAAGGACTATGATAGCCGAAAGGCCCATGAGAAGATACTCAATATCTCTAATTATTAGAGAAGAAATGCAAATCAAAACTATTAAAACTAGAGAAATGCAGTATCATCTCAACCCAGTCAGGACTGCCAGGATTAAAAAGTCTATGAATAATAAATGCTGGAGAGAAAGTAGAAAAAAGGGAACTCTCCTACACTGTTGATGGGAATGTAAATTGGTACAGCAATTATGGAGAACGGTATGGAGGTTCCTTAAAAAACTAAAAACAGAGCTACCATATGATCCTGAAATCCCACACCTAGACATATATCCAGAGAAAACCAGTAATTCAAAAAGATATATTCACCCCAAAGTTCACTGCACCACCGTATACACTAGACATGTAGCCTAAATGTCCACTGATAGAGGAATGGGTAAACAAGGTGTGGTACATACATATAATGGAATATTATGCAGCTATAAAATGAGTGGAATAATGTCATTTGCAGCTATATACATGGATCTACAGATTATCATGCTAAGTGAGATAAGCCAGACATATAAAGACAAATATCATATGGCATCACTTATATATGATATCTAAAATAACTTAATGATGCAAGTAGTCCTATATATACAACAGAAGTGGACCCACAAACAGAAAATAAACTTCTGGTTACCAAGAGGAAAGGGGGTAGGGGATAAACTAGGAGTTTGGAATTAACCTATACAGACTACTATATATATATATATAAATTAGGGAACCAACAAGAACCTCCTGGTAACTACTCAATATTTTGTAATAACTTATAAGCAGAAAGAATCTTATAAAAATATATATGTATGGATAATTTTGCTGTATACCTGAAACGAACATTTTACACCAACTACAGTTTTAAAAAAAAGATAATTATATAAAGTGACAGGTGTTAATTATCTCTACAATGGTAATCATATTACAATATGTAAATGTATCAGGTTAACATGTTGTACAGCTTAAATTTCTATCTCAACAAAATATTTATTAAAAAATATGTAGCTAGGCAGACATTTTCAAAGATATATTTTAAATAGGAATCAAATAGAGGAACAGAAAAGACATTAAGACATCCACAGAAAAAGCAGCAAAATGGAAGATGTAGATCTTATTTTGAGAGCAATAATATTCCACTTAAATGAATAACTTGACCAGTCAAAGACACACTAGCAGCGCTGATTAAACAAAAACAGATGCTTTCTATCGGATACTCATTGTAGAAGCAAATACACAAACAGATTCAAACAAAAGGACGGAAAATACCGCAACACGACGGCTGTAAGTAAAAGGATGATACTGTGGCTGTGATAATATCAAGCACATTTCAACACAAAAACTGTTACCAGAAACAACTAAGGATGTTTTACCATGACAAGACTGTCAGTCCATCAGGAAAACATAGCAATGCTGCACTGTATGTTTGAAAGTTTCTAAAAGAGTAGATCTTTAAAGTTCTCATCACTAGGAAAAAAAAAATCGTAATTAGGTGTGGTGATGGATGTTAACTAGACTAACTATGGTGATCACTTCACAATAAATACAAGTATCTAATCATTATGTTGTACACCTACAACTAATAAAATAGTCTATGTCAATTACATCTCATTTTTAAATTATATTACTAACAAAAAAAGCCTCAAAATACATGGGGCAAAAACTAGCATAATTGAAAGAAGAGACATTTGGAAAAATAGTAAGAGACTTACTTACAAACTTTACTTTCAGTAATGAATAGAATAACTAGACAGAAGAGCAACAGGGAAGTAGAAGTGTTAAACAACACTATAAACTAAACAGACATCAACACAACACTCCACAAAACACGGGCAGAATATATATATTCTGCTCAAGTGCACGTGGAACATTCTTTAGGGTAGATGACGTCAAGTCATAAGAAAATCCTCAATAAATTCGAAAACATTGAAATCACACAGGGATGTTTTCCAAACAGTGGAATGAAATTAGAACTTACTAACATTAAAAAAAAAAAAAATCTACAAATATGTAGAAATAACATACTCCTAAATAATAAATCAAAAAATGAAGCAAAAAAGAAATTAGAAAGCAGGAGACAAGTGAAACCAAAACCACAGTATACTTAAACTTGGCAGATAGAGCAAAGTCACTTTTTAGAGGATAATTTAGAGCTGTAAATTTATTTAGTTTTTTAAAAAATAGAATAAAATTGCAAATCACTATATAAAACCCCACCTTCAAAAACCATCCAAAGAAGAGCAAGTTAATCCCAAACCAAGCCAAAAGAAGGAAATGAAAATATTAGAGTGGAATTAATGAAATAGAACAGTGAAAACAATTTAAAAAATCATTGAAGTAATAAAATGGTTTGGAGAAGGAAATAGCAACCTACTCAAGTATCAGAAATACATTTAGAAAACTAAGATCTTGGTATCCAGTCCCATCACTTCATGGCAAACAGTGGAAACAGTGGCTGACTTTATTTTTGGGGGCTCCAAAATCACTGCAGATGGTGATTGCAGCCATGAAATTAAAAGACGCTTACTCCTTGGAAGGAAAGTGTGACCAACCTAGACAGCATATTAAAAAGCAGAGACATTACTTTGTCAACAAAGGTCCATCTAGTGAAGACTATGGTTTTTCCAGTGGTCATGTGTGGATGTGAGAGTTGGACTGTAAAGAAGGCTGAGCACCGAAGAACTGATGCTTTTGAACTGTGGTGTTAGAGAAGACTCTTGAGAGTCCCTTGGACTGCAAGGAGATCCAACTAGTCCATCCTACAGGAGATCAGTCCTGAGTGCTCATTGGAAGAACTGATCTTGAAGCTGAAACTCCAATACTTTAGCCACCTGATGTGAAGAGCTGACTCATTGGAAAAGACTCTGATGCTGGGAAAGATTGAGGGCAGGAGGCGAAGAGGACGACAGAAGATGAGATGGTTGGATGGCATCACCGATTCAATGGACATTTGTTTGGGTAGACTCCGACAGTTGGTGATGGACAGGGAGGCTGGGCGTGCTGCGGTTCATGGGGTCGCAAAGAGTCAGACACAACTGAGCGACTGAACTGAACAAGTATTCTTGCTTGGGAAACCCCATGGACAAAAGAGCCTAGCAGGCTAAGACCACAGAGTTACAAAGAGTCAGACATGACTTAGCAACAAAACAACAACAATAAAATTGTTGTTTGAATAGGTTAACAAAAGTGATAAAACTTAGCTAGATTTACAAAGAAAAGAGAGAAGACTCAAATTACTAAAGAATCAGAGAGGAACAATTACTAGACTTTTCAGAAATAAAACAGATAATAAGGGAATATTTTGAACAACTATATGCCCAAAAATTGGATAACTGAAATGAAGTGGACAAATTCCTAGAAAGAGATGTAAATTACCAAGACAGATGCAAGAAGAATGAAATTATTTGCATGGATCTACATTCAGCAAAGAGATTAAAGTATTAATTATTATCTAACAAAAATCTCAGGGCAAGATGGCTTCACTAGTGAATTCTACCAAATACTTAAAGAATTCTTTATCAATTCTTCAAAAATTCTTCCAAAAAATAAAAAAAAACACCACCTTTTGTCTCATTTTATTAGGCTACAATCACCCTGATGCTGAAACCATAAAAATGATAACAAGAAAAATACAGACCAATATTTTTTATAAATATAGGCACAAAATTGCTCATAAAAACTAGCAAATTGAATCCAGCAACCTATAAAAAGAGCTATATTCCATGACCAAGTGGCATGCCCCACAACAGGTTGTTTTAACATCTGAAAATCAATCAAAGGATTACACCCCGGTCACGGAATAAAGGACAGCAATCACCTGATCATCACCACAGATGAAGACCAACAAACAAGAAGAGAATGAAATTGCTTCAGCCTGGTAAGGAGCTTCCTTGACGAACATCATATTTATTGGGAAATGGCTGGATGCCTTCTCTCTAATATCAGGAGTAAAGAACAAAATCTGCTCTTACCACTTCAACATTTTACTACTCAGGGCAGTAGTAAAATGCAAAGAAATAGAAGATTAGATTAGATTAGATAGGAAGAAGTAAAATTTCTCCATTTATAGATGACATGATCCTATATTAAAAACATCTCAATAAATCAACTAAAAACTAATTAGAATAAACAAGTATAACAATGTGCAAGATAAAATATTGATACAAGGAAATGTATTTATATATACTAGCAATGAAGAATACAAAACTTAAATTAAGAAAACAATCTCATTGATAGTAGCAACAAAAAATAGATTGCTTAGTCACTCAGTCGTGTCCCACTCTTTGCCCCCCATGGACTGTAGCCCGCCAGGCTCCTCTGTCCATGGGGATTCTCCAGGCAATAATACTGGAGTGGGTTGCCACATTCTCCCCTCCAGGGGATCTTCCCCACCTGGGGATCAAACCCAGGTCTCCTGCATTGCAGGTGGATTCTTTACCAACTGAGCCATGAGGGAAGCCCAAAAAACAGATAAGTAGAAATTTAGCAGAAAGAAAAGCCCCTAACTTATATACTGAAAAATATAAAATGTTAAACAATATTAAAGAAAGTCTAGAAAAACTGGGTTTCTCATATTCATGTACCAGAACATTTAAAAATGACAATACTCCCCAAATTGATCTACAGATTCAATGTAATTCCTATCAATATTTCAGCTGTTTAATTCATAAATTGATAATCTGATTTTAAAATGATATGGAAATGGAGAGCCCAAACAATCTTGAAAAAGAAGAAGAAATGAAAAGGGTCACTCTATTTCAAAACTTAGTACCAAGCTACAGTAATCAAGACAACATGGTAACGACATAAGGATAGTGATATAGATCAGTGGAACAGAAGTGAAGTCTCAGAAGATAAACCGTCACATTTGGCACTGATTTTCAGTCAACGAGCCTAGACAATTCAGTTGGGAAAGAATAATCTTTTCAACAAATAATGCTGTGCCACTGGATATCTACCTGCAAAAGAATGCCTTTGAGCCTTTACCTCACACCATCCATGTATATGAAATCATATACATAAATCATATCTTCATGTAAGAATTAAAACTGTTAAACTTTTTGAATAAAATATGAATAAATTTTCATTACTGTATACTATGCCATGATTTCTTAGATGTGACACCAGTAAAAAAAAAAAAAAAAAAAAATTGAAATTGAAATTCATCAAAATTTAAAAGTTTTGTGCTTCAAATAATACCACCAAGAAAGTAAAAAGACAAATCATGCAATTTAAAAGCCAAAACCTAGCATGGTGTATGAACAGACATGTCTCCAAAGAACACAAACAAATGATCAGTAAATAAATGATGCCCAGTGATGTCATTGAGGAAATGCAAATCAAAATTACACTGAGATATTGGGTGACATCCAAAAGGATGTTTAAAATCAAAGATAATACAAAGTATTAGTGAAGATGTTCAGAATTCGTATTCTTCATATATTGCTGGTGGGAATGTAAAATGGTGCAACCACTTTGTAAAATATTTTGTCAATTCTTCAAAGTGTTAAGCGTAAAGTTACCCTATAACCCAGAAAAATCCATTCCCTGAGGATATATACTCAAGAGAAATGAAAACATATGTACCCAGGTACATGAATGTTCATAGCATTATGCATAATAACCGAAAAGTGAAAATATATTAAATGTCCATCAACTTGATCAATGGATAAACAAAATATAGTACTGTACTCAGTATAGGCAAATCCATAAAGACAAAGTGGGACTGGTGTAGTTTCCAAAAGGGTTAGAAGGAAAATATGGAATGACTGATAATAGGTACAGGGGCGTTTCTTCTTGGGATGATGAACATGTTCTAAAAGTACACTGTAGTAATGGTTGTACAAATTTGTGATTATCAAAGTAAATGAAAGAATAACTAGGGTTTTACTTCTCAGTTAATGGAATCTGTCCCTCTTATGTTCAGGGCTCGGAGAAGGCAATGGCACCCCCACTCCAGTACTCTTGCCTGGAAAATCCTATGGATGGAGGAGCCTGGAAGGTTGCAGTCCATGGGGTNTGAGAGTCCCTTGGACTGCAAGGAATTCCAACCAGTCCTTTCTGAAGGAGATCAACCCTGGGATTTCTTTGGAAGGACTGATGCTAAAGCTGAAACTCCAGTACTTTGGCCACCTCATGTGAAGATTTGACTCATTGGAAAAGACTCTGATGCTGGGAGGGATTGGGGGCAGGAGGAGAAGGGGACGACCAAGGATGAGATGGCTGGATGGCATCACGGACTCGATGGACGTGAGTCTGAGTGAACTCCGGGAGATGGTGATGGACAGGGAGGCCTGGCGTGCTGCGATTCATGGGGTCGCAAAGAGTCGGACACGACTGAGTGACTGAATTGACTGAATATTTAAATCAGTGCCATCACCTTTGTCAAGAAGAAAAGAATATATTATGATTATAACATGCTTTATTATATCTAGCTGAATAATAAAAAGTTTCTTGTAAATCAGTTATTAAAATAATATAATTTAAGAAAATATTTCACTTTCATTATCTAATTGTAAAATATTAAAGAATAGTACCATTTGTACATATAGATAATATTATGCATTGTATGTAATAATATTTTTTCTTGGTATAATCAGTTTATCATAATTTGCCATTTTATTTTTTTCTGTACTTTTCTACAACCAACCTGTGTGACATGACTTTTATCATCAATAAATTAGCCTATCTCAAAACATAAATTTATAAGTTTACTTAAGAGTTAAATACAATCACTAAATATTTCTAAGTATTCCTCTGTTTGTGTGTCTTACTTCCCATCCCTGTGAAAATAATCTTTTTTTGAGAAACATTCTCAGATACTAAACAAATATATAGATAACTCCTTGATAATTGATAATCGAAAGTCTACTAGAAAAATACTTAAAAGTTATTTAGAATCTTTTAAAGTAATTGTTAAAGTAGTCTCATAATTAAATTTGTAATATTACTCCATATGGTAAGTGGTATCTTATGAGAGGATCTTGTCTTGATCTATTATTCTTTTGTAATTTATGTATTCTTTGTTCTCAAGTAATTTATATACAGAAAAAAACTCATTCTCTTCAAACCAATTACAAACTAATCACCATACAAACAGAACCCTAAACCCAGTGGTGTAAAATGGTCCTAAATTATGCGACTAGATAGTGTTCACATAATGGGCCTTCATTTTAGTTATCTAAAAGCAAATATTAACCTTTGACAATTTAAATATTGGAATTCAGTGACAGGATACAATATGATTTAAAGATAGATAGATATGGTTCCAGCAGACCATTGTATAGTGATTATTAGCTTTAGGTAACTTAAGTACTGCNAATGGGCCTTCATTTTAGTTATCTAAAAGCAAATATTAACCTTTGACAATTTAAATATTGGAATTCAGTGACAGGATACAATATTATTTAAAGATAGATAGATATGGTTCCAGCAGACCATTGTATAGTGATTATTAGCTTTAGGTAAGTTAAGTACTGCTGCTGCTGCTGCTAAGTCACTTCAGTCGTGTTCGACTCTGTGCGACCCCATAGACGGCAGCCCACCAGGCTCCCCCGTCCCTGGGATTCTCCAGGCAAGAACACTGGAGTGGTTTGTCATTTCCTTCTCCAATGCATGAAAGTGAAAAAGTGAAAGTGAAGTCGCTCAGTCGTTTCCGATTCTTAGCAACCCCATGGACTGCAGCCAACTAGGCTCTTCCGTCCATAGGATTTTCCAGGCAAGAGTACTGGAGTGGGGTGCCACTGCCTTCTCCAAACCTAAGTACAAACAGGTGTAAAAAGACCCAGTAACTGATCTACCTGCACAGGTGTAGTCAGTGACAAACCAGAACCAGGATACATGTAGTTCTGACTCCATAGCCCATTTCTCTGCTTAGACATGATGAGTGTTTCAGCAACTGTATGACATCATCAGTTGTCAAATGAGTACTATGTTAGCTACTATGCAAAATGGTTGACAGCTATACATTTTCAATACTAGTTTCCAAAATGAGAAAAAATACAAACGTGGATTTAGTAAAATTAGAGCAATAACTTTAAATACTAAAAAAATATAATTT
Source organism: Oreotragus oreotragus (assembly GCA_006410675.1). NCBI lineage: Eukaryota > Metazoa > Chordata > Mammalia > Artiodactyla > Bovidae > Oreotragus > Oreotragus oreotragus. The sequence goes on from SJYX01017393.1 coordinate 99,548, forward strand.
TGAGGGGAAAGTAACATATCTTGTGGGGAGATAATTTTTTTTGTATGTAATGAAGAATAGATTGAGGCATTTAATGTCCAGATTTACAGTTCTACCACCAGTACAGTGGTAAAGGCAAAAAGTCAATAATATAGAAAGTAATTTACTGAACGTGGTAACTGCACTTTGAAAATGTGGAAAATCATTTTTTAATTTGTTATTTAATTAATTTCTACACTGTAGTAGGTCCAGGAGAACCTCATTAATTATCACTCCTCACTAACAAATTCTAATTAATTAGAGTCTCATTTATAGTCATATTCTTCAAATGGGAATAAAAATATCATGATTTTTTCTTTTTTATTTTTGCTATTGCTAGACTGGAGAACTCATTTCCTCAGTACGGATGAAAACTACATTTAAAAAATTCCATAATGAAGTAAAAAAATTCTCTTCTCTCACCTCCATCTCATATGAATATTTGGAGAATACGCCCCAGTGGTGTGTGGATACGTGGTGGGAGTGAGGAAACAAGGAATAGAGAATTCCTGCTTCATAACCTTATGTATCAGAAAAATGAATGGATTGTATCTACCCAGATATTTTTTATAAACTTGGTAGCAATAACTAGAGCTGTACATTTTCAAAATGCATGTTACCAGATCTCATGAAATATGTGCCTCAGAGGAGGATTATTTCAAATAATGAGCTGAAGGGCCTGACCTAGGAAATGTGTCCAGTGTAAACAAATTTGTTGCTGAAAATTCGGTAAACATCAAATGAATTCACAGAATAACCTGAAGAAGAGATTTTTAGGTTTGATTGGTCATAGAATAAGGAACTTCAATTTTATCAATCATTTTTCTTTTTTATTTAATAAAAAATACAGCAAACCCTTGACTGCTACTAACCAAAGGATACAATTTATACCAGCTTATAAGCTAGGTTTTACTAGGCTCATCTGGTTCTTGATAGGAAATCAAAACTTTGGAGCCATTATATTACCTGTTCAAATTCTTTAAATTAGATAAATGAAGCTTTTATTATAACCCAATCCTACTAGATTTAAAAATCATGATTTTTATCATCATGTAATAACATTCTTGAATTTGCAATCATACTTAAATACCTTGAGAGTTTTCTTCAAATGCATTATTCAAAATAATAAGGTAGAGTTTCATATATACTCAATTTCATGCTAAAAATCTAAAGAATATAGCATTACAATTTCTTTAAAGTCCTGAACTAAGTGTCAGCAGAACATCCCGTAAGACTAAGTTGCTTAAATTATTAACACTTCAGAGGGTCATTTCATTAAAATGTGATACTCAAAATAGAGTATCATTATTTTTTTCACCTACTGTTAGGAGTTACAGAGTTCCTTGCTTGTGGATTTGTATCACACTACCGTTAGTTTTACTAAAGTCAGAAAGAAAATTTAAGTCCTATTTTAATTTTAATATCCTAACTTTATCACATGACTATAACATAGTACTAGTAAGAGTTTGTAGAAGTAATGTATGCCTTCAGGAATAAATGAATTATAATTATAATATTATTAATCATAATTATGAGTTAACCAACTTAGAAATCAGTCATTTTAAGAAACATTATGAATATAGATGATCATATTTTGAAACATTATGTGAACATATTTTGCATGCAATTCCAAAATGACAAATTAGATTTTAACAGACAATTATTAAACAGAACTTGAGTATCCACAATGGTCAGTTTTAAAAAAGTACACAAAAGGTTATATATAAATATGGTTAGTATATCACAAGCTGAGTTATAGCATTTTATATTCTCACATTATGAATTTTATCATACGTCTTATTATACTATAAGTGAAAAATAAAGTGGAAATTTTAGTCATTCAGTCATGCCCACCTCTTTGTGTCCCATGGACTGTAACCCACCAGGCTCCTCTGTCCATTGAATTCTCCAGGCCAGAATACTGGAGTGGGTAGACATTCTCTTTTCCAGGGGATTTTTCTGACCCAGGGATCGAACCTGGGTCTCTTGCATTACAGGCAGACTTTTTACCATCTGAGCCACCAGGAAAGCCCAAGGACTGGCATAATTATTAATTTGTCCATTTACTCTCTGAAATAGTAAAGAAACTTTTTAAAAAAGAATTTATTCCAGTGCTACTTAGCCTACTACAGAACACAGGAAAAAAAAGGAAAACTTCCAAATTAGTTTTATAATGAAATCATAACATCCTTTAAGAAAATTATCAAGAACTACACCAAAAAGAAATCCATGTACCATGATTATTTATGAATATAAATTCAGAAATATTAACAAAAAATAGCAAACAGAATTCAATAGTACATTGAAAAAGTTAAAAAAAAAATTCATGACTAAATGGAGTTTTCTCTACCCCAGAAATCCAAATATTCCG
>SJYX01017395.1:12774-96768 GCA_006410675.1 Oreotragus oreotragus
ACTGAACTGAACTGAACTGAAAGTCATAGGGTGGGACCCTGATCCAATAGGATTAGTGTCCTTAAAAGAAGAAACACCAGGGAGCTGGCGCACTCTTTCCATACACACTCAGCAGGGGAAAGGCCGTGAAGAGATGCAGTGAGAAGGTGGCCATCTGTGAGCTAGAAAGGGAGCTCTCAGCAGAAACTAAATTGGCTTGGACCTGATCTTGGTCTTCTAGGCACCAGAACTGTGGGAAACTAAAGGTCTGTTGTTCAAGCCACTCATGTGTGGTATTTCTTTATGCAGCCAAAGCTGATGAATACATACAAATACAGGAAACCTACTTTCCATCACTGTTGCTACTTTATTCATTAAAGGTAAGTCACTAGATTGAGCCTGCACTTGGGAAGACGGGTTCTACAGAGTGTGACACCAGGTAATGGGGATCCCTGGGTGCCACCTTACATGTCTGTCACAGATTTAACATAAATACAACAAAACAAAAATATCATTTAGCACATACGCCAGACACTAAGTAGGTGAACTGCTCTCACGGACACTGAGACTGTTGGAGGTAATTTCAGTACTAAACACCATGTACTCCTTGGGCAGTTGTGGCGTTTTTCTATTCCCCAAGTGGGCATGGCAAATCATGGGGCATCTTGCTTCTCTGTTTATCTGGGTGGCAATGTGGCACAGAGGTACTTGGCATATGATAAATTCAAGTTCCAATTCTACTCCTCACTAAGTATGTGGTCTTGAGCAAATTGCTTATATATTCTGAACCCTTTTTTTCTAGCATGTAAAATGGGCATGAAAAAAAGTACTTTTGACCCATAACATCATTAAGAGGAATAAATATGTTGATGCATGCAGATTTAGAGCGCAGGGCCCGGCATATAGTAAATGATTAAAATTTTTATTTATGTTAACAAAATTTAATCTGAGTAAATTTTAAAGATCTTACTGGCTTTATTCAACGATTCACAAATTGGACAGCATCCAATCTAGCAGATGGAAAGAAGCTCCAAAGAGCTGTACAAGACAAGGGATTTTGTAGACAAAATGAGCAAGGAAGTTGGATAAGACATCAGGGCCCGGCATATAGTAAATGATTAAAATTTTTATTTATGTTAACAAAATTTAATCTGAGTAAATTTTAAAGATCTTACTGGCTTTATTCAACGATTCACAAATTGGACAGCATCCAATCTAGCAGATGGAAAGAAGCTCCAAAGAGCTGTACAAGACAAGGGATTTTGTAGACAAAATGAGCAAGGAAGTTGGATAAGACAAAGACGCAATTGGTTACTGCAAGGTTACTTTCCTACTTGGAATGGCAGGGGTTTATCAGGAGATGACCTAACTCGTTCTCATCATGTGATTCCTGAGAGGCTGGTTTAAGATTCCACTTCTGGGAGAGCTAAAACGTTAGCTGAGTCTAGGTTTGTTGATGTGGGGCTTAGTACAAGTGACTCCATTTTGGCCTATTGTCTTGTCTGTTATTATTATTATTATTATTATTATTTTGGCTGCTCTGGGTCTTCGTTGAGGCATGCCAGCTTTCTCTAGTTGCAGCACATGGGGACTTCTCTACTTGCGGCACGCAGGCTTGCTTAGTTTTGAAGCATGGGCACTTCGGCTCTAGAGTGTGTGGACTCGGGGGTTGGGGCACATGGGCTTACCCGCCCTTGTCATGTGGGATCTTAGCTCCTGAACTAGGGATCCAACCAACATCCCCTGCTTTGAAAGGCAGATTCTTAACCACTGGACCACAAGAGAAGTCTCAACATCCGGTATTAATGTCATTATCAGGAAGGTCTCCTGGACTAACTAAAACGCCACAGACTTGTGATGATGTCTGCCTTTCACTGGAGCAAAGAGTTGATCATGTTTATAGATATTATTTCATTTCATGAGATAGGTATTTATTATCCCCAATTTACAAATAGCAAAATTATTAACCCCTAAGGAGGCTGAACAGTATCCCACAGCAATTTAGCGATGAAGTCAGGATTCAAACGGAGGTTCTATGACTCTGAATCCCATTGCTTCCCACTCCATCATGCTGTCTTTATTGATGTCCTGGGCTTCATGGGGCTCCAGATTTCAGTACCAGCAGGTTACATGAAAGAGCTCATTCTCTTTAATGAAGAGAACTTTTGGCCCAAGCAGAGATTTTTCTTTATCTAGAATTCCCAGGTCATCAGGACAACTTAAATTAGTTACCTTTTTGTTTTTCTTTTTACCATTCCTCACTTCTCCTTTTTATAATCTATTATCACAAAAAGCCCGGCCTGCTAGGAGGATTTCACACAGCTCTCTGGGAGAGCATGTGAGTGGTTGGAAGTCAAATTCTCCAGGTCTTTCCCTGCCTGGCCTTTCCTACAGTCCCGGGACGATGCATCTGAGGCTGAATGTGGGGGTGAGGGAGGTTGCTGTTGTCGTTCAGTTGCTAAGTTTCATCCGACCCTTTGTGACCCCATGGACTGCAGCCTGCCAGGATCCTGTCCTTCACTGTCTCCTGTAGTTTGCTCAGATTCATGTCCATTACATCGGTGATGCCATCTAACCATCTCCGCCCCTTCTCTTTTTGCCTTTAATCTTCCCAGCATCAGGGTCTTTTCCAATGAGTTGGGGTGGGGGAGGGCTGGGTCTAAATTCCTCCATCCCCCATCAGTGCGGCTGGGTCTCTGGGGGCACTGTAGAGATGCAGTCCATTAAGGAATTAGCTTGGTGCTAATGCTTTCCACTGAGAAGTGCTATTCTACTGGGGCCTCCTGAGGGGTAGCTGAAAGTGCTTCATTCCTATTCATTCTATTCTCTGCATTCCCTGATTTAATGAGGTCTTTACTTTTGCCTTTAAAGAGAGCTCTCATCCCTGTGGAGTCTGGCTGTTAGCTGGAATTTGAATACAGAAAGGAGCTTGGAAAGAAGGGTGAGAAAGACCAGAAGGGTAACCCCACACACACTGAGAAAGAGCCGGCTGTCCCTGGCTCCCCATCTTTGGTAGGTCCCACCTTTACCTTTCCCCAAATTCCAAATTTGGGGTCTCAAAGACCTCCCACCTACTGGATGAACATGCCCCAGTACCGGGGAGACTTCCTCTGGGGCACAGTTTATTAATAGTCTCCACCCCCAGACTGTTAGGGAGCAGAATGAATTCATATTCTCAGAAAATAGAGCCAACACAATAACTGGGCCTCTGACTGCCTCCCTCATCCTTGTTCCTTCCCAGGCTCTGTTGCTAGCAATCAGAAACCCCTCACTGGACTGAGAGTTTCAGGAGATCCTTAGTTGCTCACAGAGTATTGAAGGCAGAACTTCTGGAATATGGAATTTCACTCAATGTTTAATCCATTCAAGCAACAGAGCTTCTGGCTTGATTGACCTCCCAGTAATACTGTTAAGTGCTCTAGACTCATCTTTATTTATTTTTAAAAGTATCTATGCATTTGTTTATTTGACTATTGGGTCTTATTGCGGCCTGTGGTATCTTTGTCCCATCATGAGAGCTCTTTCCTTGAGGTGCACAGACTCTCTTGTTGCAGCACACAGGCTCCAGAGCACCTAGGCTCAGTAGGAGTGGCTCATGGGCTTAGTTGCTCTGCTACATGTGGTATCTTAGTTCCCTTACCAGGAATCAAACCTGTGTACCCTGCATTGCAAGCAGGATTCTTAACCACTGGACCACCAGGGAAGTCCCTAGACTCACCTCAAGCTCAAACTTAGCATAACTCTCTGGAGCCCTATTTACTCTTCTGTAACCACATTCTGTAACCACATCCATTTGACTCCTAAATATTCCCCAGCTGACTGGACTTGATATCATGGCCTAAATGATCACTTTCCATCCTTTACAGATGCCTCCAAGAATCAGTGCTGAGGAAGGAAGTCATAGAGCCTTGGGCTCTGTACATTGTCTAGTCCTCCTGTCTGTGCCAAGTCAGTTTTATCAGTGCCAGTCCCAATTTTCTACCATCATCCTATGACATCAAAAGAAATCTAAGAAATTGATTTATTCTTTGCTCTGCTCTATATCTTTCTTATAACTGATATATTTCTTTCAACCTGGAATGGACTTTCCAACAACAAAATGGAGGTGACATTAACTTCTGGAAGAGCTTGATGCAATAAGCCACAACAGAAGACTGCTTTGACATAAGTTGCTGGTAGTCAGTCACTAGGTATCAGATTCAGAGGTGATCTTTCAGTGCACACGGGGCCTGAAAGCAGCACTTCTGGCAGATAGGGCTCCACCCAGTTTTTATTTTGTTCCAGAGACTGGAACTCCAGCATGATTGGCCATACCACAGTCCTGCAGTGATCCTACTTAATGGCATAGACTCAGCTTTAGCCACAAGTTCAACCACAGCCTGTCTAGATCCTTTAGATGTGCTTCAGTTCAGTTCAGTTCAGTTCAGTCGCTCAGTCATGTCCAACTCTTTGTGACCCCATGGACCACAGCACAGCAGGCCTCCCTGTCCATCACCAACTCCCGGAATTTACCCAAACTCATGTCCATTGAGTCAGTGATGCCATCCCACCGTCTCATCCTCTGTCATCCCCTTCTCCTCCTGCCTTCAATCTTTCCCAGCATCAGGGTCTTTCCCAGTGAGTCAGCTCTTCACATCAGGTGGCCAAAGTACTGGAGTTTCAGCTTCAACATCAGTCCTTCCAATGAACACCCAGGACTGATCTCCTTTAGGATGGACTGGTTGGATCTCCTTGCAGTCCAAGGGACTCTCAAGGGTCTTCAACACCGCAGTTCAAAAGCTTAGGTACTTAGGTACTCAGAAACTGAGTAGCAAGGAGAAGTAAACTAAGATACGGCATGATGGAAGATTGGAGCACCGCCATGAACTCAGGCTGACCCTGACACTCTATAAGAGTGACAGGCTGACACTCTGCAAGAGAGTGACAAACTGATTCAGATTCCTCTATCAGCTAGTGTTTGAAGTCAGGCAACCGTAGGCAGTGGTATTATTGGAAAACAGTTCCTTCTTAACGTCACCTGCCATCATCTGAAGCTAAGCATGACTCTTCACTTTAGCACTTTAGTACATTGGAATCTTGAAGGGAGCTTTTGAAATTTCAAATGCATGGTCTCCCTAATGAGAACTACTGGCCAAAAGAGAATAGGATTTAGAGCTTGGTGGTAGCAATCAGATGGAAGGTACCAGCTCCGGCTTGGAAATGGAATATGAAGCAGAAGAAGAAAGGAAAACTAATCATAGACTAGGCCAGCCTGTACAGTTCAGTTCAGTTCAGTCGCTCAGTCGTGTCCGACTCTTTGCGACCCCATGAATCGCAGCACGCCAGGCCTCCCTATCCATCACCATCTCCCGGAGTTCACTCAGACAAACCTCCATCGAGTCCGTGATGCCATCCAGCCATCTCATCCTCTGTCGTCCCCTTCTCCTCCTGCCCCCAATCCCTCCCAGCATCAGAGTCTTTTCCAATGAGTCAACTCTTCGCATGAGGTGGCCAAAGTACTGGAGTTTCAGCTTTAGCATCATTCCTTCCAAAGAAATCCCAGGGTTGATCTCCTTCAGAATGGACTGGTTGGATCTCCTTGCAGTCCAAGGGACTCTCAAGAGTCTTCTCCAACACCACAGTTCAAAAGCATCAATTCTTCGGCGCTCAGCTTTCTTCACAGTCCAACTTTCACATCCATACATGACCACAGGAAAAACCATAGCCTTGACTAGGCGGACCTTAGTCGGCAAAGTAATGTCTCTGCTTTTGAATATACTATCCAGGTTGGTCATAACTTTTCTTCCAAGGAGTAAGCGTCTTTTAATTTCATGGCTGCAGTCACCATCTGCAGTGATTTTGGAGCCCCAAAAAATAAAGTCTGACACTGTTTCCACTGTTTCCCCATCTATTTCCCATGAAGTGATGGGACCGGATGCCATGATCTTCGTTTTCTGAATGTTGAGCTTTAAGCCAACTTTTTCGCTCTCCTCCTTCACTTTCATCAAGAGGCTTTTTAGCTCCTCCTCACTTTCTGCCATAAGGGTGGTGTCATCAGCATATCTGAGGTTATTGATATTTCTCCCGGCAATCTTGATTCCAGCTTGTGTTTCTTCCAGTCCAGCGTTTCTCATGATGTACTCTGCATATAAGTTAAATAAGCAGGGAGACAATATACAGCCTTGACGTACTCCTTTTCCTATTTGGAACCAGTCTGTTGTTCCATGTCCAGTTCTAACTGTTGCTTCCTGACCTGCATACAGATTTCTCAAGAGGCAGGTTAGGTGGTCTGGTATTCCCATCTCTTTCAGAATTTTCCACAGTTGATTGTGATCCACACAGTCAAAGGCTTTGGCATAGTCAATAAAGCAGAAATAGATGTTTTTCTGGAACTCTCTTGCTTTTTCCATGATCCAGTGGATGTGGGCAATTTGATCTCTGGTTCCTCTGCCTGTTCTAAAACCAGCTTGAACATCAGGGAGTTCACGGTTCACATATTGCTGAAGTCTGGCTTGGAGAATTTTGAGCATTACTTTACTAGCGTGTGAGATGAGTGCAATTGTGCGGTAGTTTGAACATTCTTTGGCATTGCCTTTCTTTGGAATTGGAATGAAAACTGACCTTTTCCAGTCCTGTGGCCACTGCTGAGTTTTCCAAATTTGCTGGCATATTGAGTGCAGCACTTTCACAGCATCATCTTCCAGGATTCATGATATTTCTCAGATTTACCAGTCGCAGTCTAGTCTATGTTTTCCTTCCCCACCAACTGAAAAGCTGAGGTTTCTAGTGGACCACTGAAGAACTCCCTGGTGCATTTCAGTTAAAGGATTGGACCGAACTGAGGTTAGAAGTGAAAGGCCCCTCTGACCACACGTGGATGTATCAGGGACTGATATTTTGTTAACATCACTCTTCCCATTAAAATTACATCTGTAATAATATTCTCTGACATAAAACCATTCCAGGAGTCTCCTTTAAATTGTTACAGTAAGAGAACACTGTAGACCTGAGATACGTAAAAGATAAAATGGGCCATTGAAGAGCCTTCTTTTCAAGCGAAATGGGCCAAGTGTCTTCTTTCTACAGAGTTAACTAGGAAAGAAAACCATCGGAAAACAAACCCTGTGGATGATGGTGATGTGCAGAGAGAGGATTGAGCCTGGAATGTGGTACAGGAGGTAGGCAATGCTAATGGCCAAACAATAATCCATTAGCTTGCAGAGTTGAGCAACTATAGGGTTTGCTATCAGCCATATCCAAGTGAGAGCCCTTCAGGGATGCGCAGTGGCTGTCAGTCCTCGAAATAAAGCTGTGTGAGGCTGCTGATGTCTTTGGCTGGTTTCAATGAGCAGATGTTGCCTAACACAGCTCAGCCTCATTTCCATGCAAGCAGCCAGTGCCCTGTCCCAGGCAGCTTCTGAGCAAGAGTCTTTGCTTCCCCAGAATTCGCAGTGCCTTGGTTCTAGGTGAGGATGGAGGAGGGTGCAGGGACTGTTCCTAAAACCAATTTTTTTGGTGGAGGGGGGAACAAACTTACCACTTAACCCTATACTTTTCTCATGGCTAACATGTTGTCCCTCACAACCCTGCTTTTTGCTGGGACAGTACAAATAATCTATTATGTCTATTTATGCAGAATATTTACCAAATGTCTACTTTGGGAAAAGACTGTTTTAGGCAGGGAGGATGGAAGTGTGAGCACAATAGATAAGCCTCTGCCATCAGAGGGCTAATAGTCTAGTGGGAGGGAGCAAAGAGCCAAGGATAACTACAAATAAATAAATATCCTGCATGTGTGTGTGCTCAGTCATGTCCAAATCTTTGTGACCCCATGGACTGTAGCTTTCCAGACTCCTCTGTTCATGGGATTTCCCAGGCAAGAATATAGGGTGGGTTGCCATTTCCTCCTCTAGGGAATCTACCTGACCCAGGGATCAAACCCACGTCTCCTGTGTCTCCCTCATTGGCAGACCACTGAACCACCTGGGCATGGGAACATAAAAGCTGTGAGGAAAACATTATGGGTGACCTGAGGATCACCCAGATCAGGTCACCTGACCTGAAGTCAGCAAAGGGAGAATGAAAAAAATAGATTAATTGGATTTGATCAAAATGAAGAGCTTTTATGCTGACAAGGAAGTGATGCAGTGGAAAAGACCAGCCAATTTTCATTTTTTAAAGAAAAGGCCAATGATCTGAATAGATATTTCTCCAAAGAAAATATACAAGGGACAAATAAACACATGAAAAATTATCCAACATCATTAGCCTTCAGTCAAATGCAATTAAAACTGTTTTAAGATACTCCTTCACACCTACTCGTCTATAATAAAAAAGATAGATGTTAAGTGTAAGTAAAATATGAGAAACCAAAGCCTTCATACATTACTGCTGAGAATGTCTTTCATATTCTCAGTTCCTCCAAATTAAACACAGAGTCAGCTATGACCCAGCAGATCCAACTCCTTTATATATACTCAAGAGAAATGAAAACACGTGTCCACACAAACACTCTATGTGACTGCTCATAGCAGTGTTGTTGTAGCAGTCAAAAAGTGAAATCAACCCAGATGTCCATCAACTGATGAATGGATGAATTAAATTTGGTCTATTCATACAATGGAATATTACTTGACAATAAAAAGTAATCAAGTACTGATACATTCTGCAACATGGATAAACCTTGAAAACATGCTGAGTGAAACAGGCTGCTCACAAATGCTTCCATTGTTTGATTCCATCTATATGACATGTTCCAGAGAAGGCAATGGCAGCCCACTCCAGTACTCTTGCCTGGCAAATCCCATGGGTGGAGGAGTCTGGTAGGCTGTAGTCCATGGGGTCGCTAAGAGTCGGACACGACTGAGTGACTTCACTTTCACTTTTCACTCTCATGCATTGGAGAAGGAAATGGCAACCCACTCCAGTGTTCTTGCCTGGAGAATCCAGGGATGGGGGAGCCTGGTGGGCTGCTGTCTATGGGGTCACACAGAGTCGGACACGACTGAAGCTACTTAGCAGCATATGAAATGTTCAGAAAGGCAAAACAAATGAGCCAGAAAGTAGATTAACGTTTGCCTAGGGGGTTTCCCTGGTGGCTCAGATGGTAAAGAATCCACCTGCAAAGCAGAAGACCATTCTGGAACCTAAATCTTATCACAAGTGTCTGTACTAAAGATAGAAGAGAAGAGAGACACAGAGGAGAAGAACATGTACAAATGAAAGCGGAGGTTGAGGTTATATATTTGCAATCCAAGGAATACCTGGAGGTGCCAGAAACTGGAAGAGGCAAGAAAAAATCTGAGTGGGGTCCACCCAACACCTTGGTTTCTGACTTCTGGCCTCCAGATCTATGAAAGAATACTTTTGTTGTTGTGTTAAGCCATCCAGTTTATTACAGCAGCCACAAGAAACTAATATGGTACTTATGAATAGTTACACTATGAATAAATAAATATTGACTAATTGAGGATGTTAGCAGCAAATGCCACCAAGAAGCCAAAGGAAGAAGGGAAGGATTGTAATCAAAATTTTTGGCACCTGTTGGTTTTCCCTGGTGCCCCAGATGGTTAAGAACCTGCCTGCAGTGCAAGAGACCCAGGTTCCATCCCTGGGTTGGGAAGATCTCCTGGAGAAGGGAATGGCTACCCACTCCAGTATCCTTGCCTGGAGAATTCCAGGGACAGAGGAGCCTGGTGGGCTACAGTTCATAGGGTCGCAAAGAGTTGGGCACAACTGAGCAACTAACAGTTTCACTTTCATACACAAGACACTCTCTTGATACTTTCGCAGCTATTAACTTCTTACATGATGGAACCAATCAGGATGATTAATTGTATGGGTTTTGAAGTTAGAGTCAGGTTCAAGTTCTGTTCCCGCCATGTATTCAATATATGATACCAAGCAGTGAATGTCATCTGTGTGTACCTCAGTTCCTCTATCTGTAAAGCAGGAAAAATCATAGCCTCTAAGGTGGTGGTTGTGAAGAATAATGAGAAGCAGAGCTAACAGTTGAGACCAGTTATTTCTCTGATTAACCAGATGGGCTTCCGTGGGGGCTCAGTGGTAAAGAATTCACCTGCCAGTGCAGGAGATGCGGGTTCAGTCCCTGGGTCGGGAAGATCCCCTGGCGAAGGAAATGGCAGCCCACTTCAGTGTTCTTGCCTGGGAAATCCCATGGACAGAGAGGAGACTAGCGGGAGTCCATGCGGTCGCAAAGAGTTGGATGTGACTGAGCAACTAAACAACGAAAGGAGTCTCAGAGGACATAGACTCCTACAGAAAGATGCGCTCTAGATCGACACTGCCCCCAGGATAAGTTACAGATTTTCAGCAGTCTGATTATGACTTGCCTAGGCAGGCTTTTCTTCATATTTGTTTTATATGCTGACCTTATTGATTCTATAAGCTTATGTCTTTCACCACATTTGGCGCGTTTTCAGTCACTATTTCTTTACATCATTTTTTCTGCTCTATTCTTTCTACACTGTTTCAGCAACCCTAAAAACCCATATATTAAATCTCTTGATTAGCCCCAGCAGATCTCTGTACATTTTTTTCTAGTATTTTTTTGTTTCTTTATTTTTTATAACCTCTGTCAACCTCTCTTCAAGTTTACCTCTACTGACTCTTTCCTATGTCATCTCCATTCTGTTATTAATGCCATCCAATACATTCTAATTTCAGATACTATGGTTTTAGTTTTACAATTTCCAGCCAATCCTTTTTCATATTGTCAGTTTCTTCTTTGAGTACCACCTGCCAGTGCAGGAGATGCGAGTTCAGTCCCTGGGTTGGGAAGATCCCCTGGCGAAGGAAATGGCAGCCCACTTCAGTGTTCTTGCCTGGAAATCCCATGGACAGAGAGGAGACTAGCGGGAGTCCTTGCGGTCGCAAAGAGTTGGACGTGACTGAGCAACTAAACAACGAAAGGAGTCTCAGAGGACATAGACTCCTACAGAAAGATGCGCTCTAGATCGACACTGCCCCCAGGATAAGTTACAGATTTTCAGCAGTCTGATTATGACTTGCCTAGGCAGGCTTTTCTTCATATTTGTTTTATATGCTGACCTTATTGATTCTATAAACTTATGTCTTTCACCACATTTGGTGCGTTTTCAGTCACTATTTCTTTACATCATTTTTTCTGCTCTATTCTTTCTACACTGTTTCAGCAACCCTAAAAACCCATATATTAAATCTCTTGATTAGCCCCAGCAGATCTCTGTACATTTTTTTCTAGTATTTTTTTGTTTCTTTATTTTTTATAACCTCTGTCAACCTCTCTTCAAGTTTACCTCTACTGACTCTTTCCTATGTCATCTCCATTCTGTTATTAATGCCATCCAATACATTCTAATTTCAGATACTATGGTTTTAGTTTTACAATTTCCAGCCAATCCTTTTTCATATTGTCAGTTTCTTCTTTGAGTTATCCTATATTTTCATTCATTATGAGCATACTTTCCTTTACCTGTGGAGCATATTTATACCATTTTAGAGTTCTTTTTTTTTTTTTTGGAAAGGGTCTCATTTTCTTTATTCTGCATATGTTGAGTAGCTCAGAGTTGTATTCTGAATACTGTAAATGCTGTGATTTCAGTTATATTTCTCCAAAGATTATTAATGTATATAGCCTGCATTAATTTGGTTATGTAGGTGGCAACTCCAATCTCAGTTTTCATAATGTATATTTAGCTGGGCTATTTGTAGCCCATACATATGTGGTCCACACATCAGCCTGGAGCAGAATCTCTATACAGAATTTAGGGTTCTTCTTCTCTGATTCTCTCCTTTTTTGGAGATTCCTTCCCTTGGTCTTCAGCAGTCATAGTTGCTCCCGTTTCCACCCCTTTGTTCCTTAGACCAGAAAATTGGGTTTTCTATGGGTTTAGATTCCCTAAATTATGATTGGAGTGTGCTATCAGAGCAAAGCCCTCATCCTCAGTGGGAAGCTCACTTTATCATGATTGTTTCTTCCAAGTTTTGACTCTCCTCCACAATCTCTTGCCTTTGTTTATGCTCTAGAGCTTTCAGGTGGTTGTCTTGGGGGTATTTTGTCCTGAGTTTATAGCTGTTTTCTGTAGGAGTGTCAATCTACTGAAACTTATTCCTTCATCCTTGAGGTAGAATCTTGCATTTAGCAGTAGATGGAGAAAGTAAGAAGCACTTAGATAATGCTTGGCATAAGGTAACCCTCAAAAATAATGACTATTTATTATTTTTATTTGAACACTGTGTAAGATTAGTAGTATTATTCCCATGGTGCATATTAGGAGTGAAGGCTCAGAGAAGTTAAGATACTTACCCAGCATCTTATAGCTAGTAATTGGAGCTTTATCAAAAGGAATGAATCTCAATTTGACATTTTTGGCTAGATATTTTCATTCCTATTCTCTCTTGAATCTTGAATAACCTTGAATATCTAAGCTTCATTGATTTCCATCTGTAAATGGAGATTCATAATTGTGTTCCTGAACTCCTGCTGCTACTTTTCATTAGGAGAAATGGGCTTGAAGAAGTTACTGAAGAGTGGCAGGCTCAGGTTCACCTTGAGAGCAGATACAATAAATAACCACAATGTCTATTTCAATGAGGATGAGAAAAGGACTCAGGAAATCACAAAACCTCTACTAGGCTACTGCAGAGACACTCAACTCCTCTCTTTATTAACCATGTATTAATAGCATTGATCAGTGATTTTTCCTTGGAATCTCAGTTTCTTCACCTGCAAATTGGGTATAGTAATTCCTAATCCTCCAACTGGGAGAGAATTCAGTGAGAAAGCTGACTTTCCCATGTACGACTGTATCCATCACAAAAGGCAGGATAGATTTAAGTTAGCAGAATTGGAATAGTGGCTCCATATGTAGTCCAAAGAGAGAGAAAATGAAAGTCAGTAGCACAAAGAAGACCATTAGTTGTTCTTGGAGTTTTCCCATGATACACTTTTCCTTTTCAGATGATGGGCTGAGACTTCCACTTGCTGGGGAGGCCAGTCCTCAACAACATCCATCCTCCTCACTGCCACATACCACCACTCTTTCCCTCCAGTGGCCTCAGGCTTTGGAAAACGATTAGGTAACTGAGAAGACCGCATACAGTTTCTGGGGAAGTAGATTCTTCTTATTACTTGATGCCTCATTTTTATTTGTAATTTTCTTATCCTTGTCCTCATCCCAGGAGAGGGAGAATCCTCTCACATGCTGTAGTACTAAATTCTTGCAATGGAACGATGGAACAAATGATAAGAAGTAGAATTTGTAATTCCCTAGTCTCTCTTGGGATGGGTTTGAATAAACAAAACTATTTGCTTCAATCTTTCGGACTTATATTTGGAAATATTGGTTCATCTAAGGTTTATCACATTGGTTTTATTATCCCCATTTAACACATAAGGAAACCGAGAGGCAGAGATGATGTAACTTGTGTCAGATTCCACAGCTTCTTAGTGTAGAGCTGGTATTCAACGACATTAAGGGCCTCTGGAAGAGTGAATGTAGCTGGAGGAACACCATTTCTTTAAACCGTTTCTGGCTTTTACCTCTAATTTTATAGTTGCAGTTCAGACTAGAGACTTAATCCTGTATTTTCTCAAAGGTTTTACTTTAGAATTTTTCTTTTTTCTTTTTTTTGCATTGGCACTTGGACAATGAGAACCCAGTGCATGTGTCCATTTCAATTTGGAGACTGGATTTTACATGTCTGTGGATGATACAAGAATAGGTTTATACGAAACTGTATATTTCAGGTCTGTTTACAGTCTCCATTTTATTTCTGGCACCTAGCTCTTTTTTTCTACTATATCACAGCTGTCTCCTTTCCAGCACAGTTCTTTGCTGTCTTCTATATGCCCAGGAACCACATAAACAAAGACATAGAGCAGCACATGTGGTCAGTGTCCTCTGAAAGTTGAAGTGAAATCCTCTGAGATGAAATCTCAGCTCTTCAAATGAGCCCACCTCTTCCCCGACCTGGCTCTGCTAAAGAAGGATTTGTCTAGGAAGGGCTCTGAGCCCCTGTCTGTTTGGTGACAGCTGTCCAACTGTAAGAGGTATTATGCATTTGGAGAATGACGTTATTTGGCTGAATTGATGGTGCGTGACCATGAGTGGCAGATGTCTATTTTTTTTGTGCTGGGCATTACGCCCTCACTTCTTTTGGTTTCCAAAGCAAGCATGATAGAGAGAGATGATTTTGAGGCAAAAACCAATTCTCTTTATGGAAAGAATAATATTATTCCAGCATGTGAAGGTTCTGCCATGAGGGTCTCTCCAGCCCTGAAGCTAGTTCATGTTTTCTGATTTTTCTGAAAGCCTTAGTGACTTTTTTCCTTGACTTCCTCATCCACTGGAATCCAGAGGGCCATTGGCACCGAAGGATCCTCCTTTCAAGCTTCATCTTCTCTAAATTTTTCATATGGGTACTGCTCAGTGTGGAAACTATCTTTTATTTATTTAGGCCTGTAGTATCTGTCCTAACTATATTCAGGTCGAGTGCCCGGGCCATCTGATAGATTCTTCTGGATGGAGTTGTATCCAGGGGCTGTAAATCTGTGCTCAGTAGCTCAGTCGTGTCTGACAGTTTGCCACTCATGGACTGTAGCCCATTAGACTCTTCTGTCCATGGGATTTTCCTGGCAATTATATTGGAGTGGGTTGCCATTTCCTCCCCCAGGGGATCTTCCTGACCCAGAGATCGAATCTGTGTCTCCTGCATCTCCTGCATTGGCAGTCATATTCTTTACCACTGAGTTACTTGGGAATCCATCCAGGGGCCATTGGACATCAAATGCCACTTCAATCTTATCATCAGGACATATGTCCTGTAATCAGCTCATAAGTTCCAACAAGTGGGGTTACAATATATGGTCAAGGGTATTGCTTACAGGGTTTCCCTATTTCCTGTAAAGCCCCGAACTCACATCCTGAAGTTCCATCAATAAGATGAAAATGTCCAAACATGCTCAGGTAATGAGAAAGTCAGAGATGTCCAGAATAAACTTGCTGCCGGTCTCACAGAAGCATAAAGGAGGGGGTATGACCTTCACCACACCATGTATGAAACATGTCCCAGTCCATACCTTTTACTTTGACCACACACGGTTAGCCTTTATCCCTTCTGAGGAAGAATGAAGGTGAGGGTAGGAGAAAGTGTCTGCCCTAGTTTCCTTATTGGAACAAGCATTTTGCCCATACACTTTGCCCTTTTTTCTCAAATTCTCATCGGTCTCATCAAAGGAATGTAAAAATAGGATTGAAATCGCATTTGCAATAGAATTAGGAGAGAATTCCATCCATGGGCAAGAGAGATAAGGAGCTTCTTTTAGAATACAAAAGAAATCAGTGTGGAAGGACAATGTTGTATTGTGCTCAGTTGCGTCCAACCCTTTGCAATCTCATGGACTGCTGTCCACCAGGTTCCTCTGTCCATGGAATTGTCCAGGTAAGAATACTGGAGTGGGTTGCTATTTTCTCCTCCAGGGGATCTTCCTGACCCAGGGATGGAACCTGTGTCTCTTGTATCTCCTGCATTGGTTGGTGGATTCTTTATCACTAGTGTCACCTGGGAAGCCAATTCTCCTTCTTAAAATTACAGTAGAAAATGAATAGAACTCATCCATCATCTGCTAGCTTGGAAAAGGAATGACTGGAGGCTAGAAGGCATCTGAGCCCAATCCCTTTTCAATACTGTTGAACTTTGAAGGATTGGAAGGTCCCAGAGAGTGAATGGAGATCCAGCTGTTACCGTGTGTGCGTGGGATAAAGACAGGCCAACTAGAAGATGTCAAATTCTAGGTGATTGCTAGGTTAGGAAGTTGCAGAGAATGTTAGTATGATGGCTGGGTGGTTGGACTTCATAGCTGTTAGTCTGTCTTCCTAGCCTGAGAATATGTGACTGTGTGAATTAAATCAAAGTTAATTCACTCTGTTTCAAGTTCTCTGTTGCTCTATAGATTTTGATCAACTGCCCCAAGGGAATGAAATGGAATATACACCTGAAACATGCTTTCAGAGAGAGTGACGAATTGACATGCTGTAATTCAACAAATTACATACATTTGAACACTTATTGTATAGTAGGTCATGGGACTCCAAAGATAAAGAATAAATCATCATATTTTAGAGGGCTCACAGTTACATGGAGAAGAAAGACATTTAGTCTAGGATATCATGTGATTGGGCTTCCCTATTGGCTCAGACAGTAAAGAATCTGCCTGCAATGAGGGGGAGTCGGGTTCAATCCCTGGATTGGGAAGATCTCCTAGAGAAGGGAATGGCTACCCACTCCAGTATTCTTGCCTGGAGAATTCCAAGGACAGAGGAGCCTGGTGGGCTATAGTAAATGCTTTAATAGAATATTAATTGTAATGCTTGGAAACACAGATGAAGGGTAATTAATTTGCATCACGGAAAGCTAGAGAAATGACTTTTTTTCTAGGCATTGAGTATTCATTCATGATATTAACTCATCAGATATTATGAGAAGAGAGAAAATAAAGTAATATGATTGAAGCATGCAGTTAGGGAAGGGAATTGTCAGTCATCAAAATGAAAAGACTGGATGAAGCCAGGTTTGTTTGCTACTTCATTCTGCTGGAAGTGACAAGCCATTAAATTCACCTCTTAGAAACTCCATTCTGGCAACAGAATCAAAAGGGATTGAAGACTTCTAAGCAACATGGTAGAGAGAGGACATCAGAGATCTCTACCCTCCAGTTCAAACACATAGAAGTGATTAATAAAATGCTTTGAAAATATAAAACTAACAGATGTGCTACAAATGATCAAAAATAAAAAACGAAAATACCTCTCTCTCTAATTCAGCTCAGAATTGAATCCAGAATTCCATTGCATGATCTTGGTGGTTTCTTCATTCTGGTTTTAAGGGATGACCACCAAAGATTTCCAAAAACTCGAAAGCATTCAAATCTTAGTAAATTAATGGATCCCTAGAACTTATTCACCTTGCATAACTGAAACTGCATGCCCTTGACCAGCATTTTCCCATTTAATGTACAGCACTATGACTATAGTTAACAACGCTATATTAGAACCTACCTATAAGGGAAAAGAAGCTGAAAAAGAATATATGTACGTGTAACTGAATCACTGTGCAGTACAGCTGAAACTAACACACACTGTAAATCATCTACACCTCAAATTGAATCAAAACTTTTAAGATACTTATTGAAATTTGCTAAGGGAGTAGATCTTAGCTGTTTTTGTTTGGTTGTTTTTTTTTGGGGGGTGGGTGATGAGGGGAAGGGGCCTACTGACAAGGAATCTAACCCATGCCCCCTGCAGGGAAAACCCTAACCAGTGAATTGCCAGGGAATTCCTGATCTTCACTGTTCTTGCCATTAAAAAAAAAAAAAAGAAAGAAAGAAAAGAAAATGGTAACTACACGAGGTGATGGATAATTGTTGTGGTTATACACAATGTTGTTGTTGTTTAGTTGCCAAGTCATGTCAGATTCTTCCTGACCCCACAGACTGCAGCATGCCAGGCTTCCCTGTCCCTCACCTTCTCCCGGAGTTTGCCCAAGTTCATGTGCATTGAATCAGTGATACCATCCACAATGTATATATATATATATATATATCTTAAAATGTCAACTAGTACTTTTTAAATATAAACAATTTTTATCTGTCAGTTATACCTTAGTAAAACTGGAAAGGCAACTAAAAAGAATAGCAATTTTAACCACTCTCTTTTCCATGCAGATCTGAGGCAGATTAATAGATCTTTTCATGTACTTTGCTTTGAGATTCTTAAAGCAAAAATGTTGTATGATTCTAAGACAGAGATTCCTAACCATTTTCTATGCCATGGGCCCCTTTAGGAGTTTGGTAAAATCTGTAGACTCCTTCTCAAAACAGTGCTTTTAAGTACATAAAATGAAATAAGTAAAGGAAGTTAATTATATTGAAATACAGTTACCAAGGTACAAAGAGAACCCCAAATCTGTAATATGGTAATATATGTGCTTTTAACACATATATTTAACATATTAAATTAAAAAGAACTAGTATTGAACCCAGGTCTCCCACATTGCAGGTGAATCCTTTACCAGCTGAGCCACCAGGGAAGCCCTGTAGTAGGTCTAATAACTCATTTTATTATTTTTTATATTTAAAAAATATTTATTTACTTATTTGGCTGTGTAGGGTCTAGTTGCAGTACATGAGATCTTCACTCTTCACTGCATTCACGCAGAATCTTTGATTGCAGCATGCCGACACTTATTTGTGGCATATGGGACCTAGTTTTCTGATCAGGGACCAAACCTAAGCCCCTTACGTTGGGAACTCAGAATCTTAGCCACTGGAACTCCAGGAATGTCCCTAATAACTCATTTTAAAGTGAAGACGTACATCAGTAATATTTCTGTATATCTCCAACAACAGTAATATGACATGAAAATATTCAATATTTATTAATGACACAGTCATGAATACAAATAAGAGTCATATTTGGAATTCAAATATACAGCTTTCATTTGAAAATCAAGTCCCAGACAAGGCTTCTGTGAAACCATTTCCAGTGTTGGCCAGACAGATTTTGTGCCCCTGTTAGTGGTGGAGGATAACCAATGATCATGCGAATACTTGGCAGAAGGAAGGTGCTCAATAAATATTTATCAATGAGTGAATAACTAAATGACTGAATAGAGCTGATGTGCCTGAAAAACAAAAGTAAGAATTCTTCCCTCCTACTCACACTTTCTTTATCTGTCCTCCTTATTTCTTCTCATTCGCACTCATACATGCATGTACTCACTGCACTGATCTTTATTGAGCAGCTTCTATGTCCTTGCTGTTGTTCAGTCATTAAGTCATGTCTGACTCTTTGCAGCCCCATGGACTGTAGCACACCAGGCTTCCCTGTCCTTCACTATTTCCTGAAGTTCACTCAAACTCATGTCCATTGAATCACTGGTGCTATCTAACCATCTCATCTTCTGCTGCCTCCTCCTTTTGCTTTCAACTTTTCCAAACATCAGAGTCTTTTCCAATGAGACAGTTCTTCACATTGGGTGGCCAAAGTATTGGAGCTTCAGCTCCAGCAACAGTCCTTCCAGTGAATATTCAGGACTGATTTCCTTTAGGATTGACTGGTTTGATCTACTAGCTGTCCAAGGGACTCTCAAGAGTCTTATCCAGCACCACAGTTTGAAAGCATCAGTTCTTTGGCACTCATCCTTCTTTATGGTCCAATTCTCATATCCATACATAATTATGGAAAAACCATAGCTTTGACTATACAGACCTTTGTTGGCAAAGTGATGTCTCTGGTTTTTAATACTAGGATTTGTGGATAACACTGAATGAACTAGAAATGAATCTGATTCTAAGATACATAGCCTGGGAGGATGTGATGGGAACCCAGAAAAACCTCATTCATGTTCAGCATGTGACCGTTTTTTTATTGATTGTCTATCTTTTCGTTAAGATTTCCTATAAGACCTGGGATATCACCAAGGGAAATTTCAAAGTTGGTAATAATGAAATAGCAGTCAGGTTGCAGTCTCTGAAAAAGAAAACATTAAGTCATGTCTGACTCTTTGCAGCCCCATGGACTGTAGCACACCAGGCTTCCCTGTCCTTCACTATTTCCTGAAGTTCACTCAAACTCATGTCCATTGAATCACTGGTGCTATCTAACCATCTCATCTTCTGCTGCCTCCTCCTTTTGCTTTCAACTTTTCCAAACATCAGAGTCTTTTCCAATGAGACAGTTCTTCACATTGGGTGGCCAAAGTATTGGAGCTTCAGCTCCAGCAACAGTCCTTCCAGTGAATATTCAGGACTGATTTCCTTTAGGATTGACTGGTTTGATCTACTAGCTGTCCAAGGGACTCTCAAGAGTCTTATCCAGCACCACAGTTTGAAAGCATCAGTTCTTTGGCACTCATCCTTCTTTATGGTCCAATTCTCATATCCATACATAATTATGGAAAAACCATAGCTTTGACTATACAGACCTTTGTTGGCAAAGTGATGTCTCTGGTTTTTAATACTAGGATTTGTGGATAACACTGAATGAACTAGAAATGAATCTGATTCTAAGATACATAGCCTGGGAGGATGTGATGGGAACCCAGAAAAACCTCATTCATGTTCAGCATGTGACCGTTTTTTTATTGATTGTCTATCTTTTCGTTAAGATTTCCTATAAGACCTGGGATATCACCAAGGGAAATTTCAAAGTTGGTAATAATGAAATAGCAGTCAGGTTGCAGTCTCTGAAAAAGAAATTGTCACACACAGGGCTTGTTCAAACCATGCAATTTCCAAAGCTGAATTTGGAAGAAGTAGGTCAGTCTGCAGAGTTAGCTGTCATAAGATTCTGCAAACAGCTGCCTTAGCTGGAACCTGTGTTAGCTTGGGAAAAAATCACAGATGGGACCTCTTTAAAATATGCCATAGAGTGGTGCTTGCTGTTGAATTTTCTAAAGTTTGTTTTATGAGATGTTTCCATACTGATTTATTGAGAAATAGGTCACTTCCACAAAATTTGATAACATCTGATTGGAAGTGCAAACTCTCTTCTAAATGCTACCACGGAACTTTCAATGGGCTTCCCGGGTGGCTTAGTGGTAACCAATCTGTGTTCCAGGGCAGAAGATGCAGGAGATGTGAGTTTAATCCCTGGGTTGAGAAGATCCTCTGGAGAAGGAAATGGCACCCAATCCAGTATTCTCGCCCAGGGAAATCCCATGGACAGAGGATCCTGGTGGGCTACAGTCCATGGGATCACAAAGAGTCGGACATGACTGAGTTATTAAATAACAGCAACAGCAAACTTTCAATAACCCCACTTCCAACCCCATTGAGACCCCAAAATTTCAATAAACTCTGGCAAAGTTTCAACCCACTCTGCTATGGGTTGGTGATGACCGCTACACACATGCAGATGTGGTGCTTGGTGGATTGGAGGGGAAACCTCACCTCCTTCCACAGTGGTCAACTGGCCTGCCAAGTGAATGCTCACAAGAGAAGAAAGAACCCTGCCTATTTTCCATTTTCTTGGTGGAGAAGTCCATGATCTAGAACAGGGGTTGGCAAACTACAGCCCAAGGGCCACTGCCTGTTTTTGTAAATAAAGTTTTCTTGGAATGTGGCCACACCCATTCATTTACTCTATTACAAAAGACTTGAGTGGTTGTGACAGATACTCTAATGCCTGCAAACCTAAAATATTTACTATCTGGTCTATTGTAGAAAAAACTTGCCAACGCTTGTTTTAGATCAACAGTTCAGATGTGTCCTGTTGCTCATGAGATGGCTGGAATTTCCGGGATATGTTTGGGAAAGTTGCAAGGCAATCGTATGGGCTGACTTAATTCAAACTTGCTTCTCCTTTTCCAGTCTTAAGCCCTGTAAAGACGCTAGAGGGTATCAAAGTCTGCTCCATCTAAAGAGGAAGTATTTTTATTTTGTATAGGTATAGGTGATGTAAGAAAGGTCCATAAATAAATATAACACAAAAATCAAAGTAGTGAAAGAGATACAGAGAAAGGTACTCTGGGAGCTCAGTGTGGGAAAAACTACTTTAGACCTTGGGGAACAGAAAAAGCTCTATTGGGTTAAAAAAAAAATTTAATCCAGGCTTTGAAGCATGAATAAAATCTAAACAAGAACCTTATGAAAGGGATCAGAATCACAGATCACAGATGATCTGTGAGAATTTGGGAAAAATCACCCAATCTCTTGGGTCCTGTACATCTATCAATACATCCAACAAGGATTTATTAATTTTCTACTAAGTCACAGGCGTGGAATTATGAAGATCCAGAAACAGTGGTCTAATTCCTCTCTCTTTTCTTTCAGCGTTCAAGGTCTTGCCAAAAATGACCCAAGGAGGACACAAAAAGGAGTACAAAAGAAAGTTAAGGAAGATGGCAAATATACGCTACAAACTTCAAGAAATTTCTCCTAGAGTTAAACAAATTAGGGCTAGATTAAAGGATGTGTGCCAGTTAATTTTATGTGTCAGCTAGACTGGGCAGTGAGATGCCTGGATTGCTGGTTAAACATTATTTCTGGATGTGTCTGGGAGGGTTTCTGGAAGAGATTAGCATTTGAAAACAGTACACTAAATAAAGAAGGTCTGTTCTCACCAATATGGGTGGGCATCACCCAATTTGCTGATGTTCCAAATAAAGCAAAAAGGCAGAGGAAGGATGAATCCTTTCTTTTCTTGAGCTGGGACATCCATCTTCTCCTGCCCTCAGCCATCAGAGCTGGCTCTTAGGCTTTCAGACTTTGGGACTTACCCTAGCAGCTCCCCTGTTCTAGGCCTTAGGACTCTGAATTCCACCACCAGTGTTCTAGTTCTCCAGTTTGCAGACAGTATATCATGGAACTTCTCGGCCTTCATAATCGTGTGAACCAATTCCCATACACTAAATCTCTTACATATCTATATGCATCCTATCAGTTCTGTTTCTCCAGAGAAGCCTGACTATTACAGAAAGGCAGCAAAAGTCGTGACAAGAGGCTTGGAAAGTTAGAAGGACATGGCACTGCTCTTTAAATGTGGAGAAGAGCTGTCCAAGGAAGGATAAATCATGGTATGTCAGCGGAAAACTACGTATAAATTTCACTTATCAGTCAAGAAGCTGCTGCTTCCATGGTCAAAGATAGTAACATCCAGTGGGACTCTGGAAGACACAAGACTTTTCTGTGACACAGTATGATTTCCCTGATCGAGGTGGCAGCCCAACTGGGAAGGTCAGTGGAATCACTGTAGCTACTTGAAGCAGTGGTCAAGATTCATAGACTATAAAAAAGATAACGGGTGCCCAGCTCAGTAGCCTTACCAAATACAAAGTAAATCAGAGACCTTCTATAGCACCTAGATTCTCATCCAATCTGTACAGTCTGTTAGATCCTGTAACTGATAATGAAAAAAATCATGATGCTNGCTACTTGAAGCAGTGGTCAAGATTCATAGACTATAAAAAAGATAACGGGTGCCCAGCTCAGTAGCCTTACCAAATACAAAGTAAATCAGAGACCTTCTATAGCACCTAGATTCTCATCCAATCTGTACAGACTGTTAGATCCTGTAACTGATAATGAAAAAAATCATGATGCTATTGAAGCATCCAGATGGACAGGAGAGAACTTAAGGAGATGGTTCACACAATCTTTCAGAGATATTAGGCAAGGATCAAAATATCTTCTATCAAGCCTAAAAAAATAAGAAAAACAAACAACCTGAGACTCATGGAAAGATATTTCAACAGAAAAGAGGAAAGAAAATATAGGATTCAAAAGGAGATATTTTTAGGGGGAAAAAAAAGGAAGCACATTTTAGATAACATGTACTTTCCACTCTCTGTGAAGTGAAAGTAGAAAGATAGGATGATATCACATCAGTCTGTGATGAAATTTTAGGCTGAGATAAAGAAAAAATACAAGAAAACCAATAATGACAGTGTAGACTTTTAAATGACATTAGAAAGCTAAATCTGTGCAATAGGACACAAAACTTAGGAAGCTCTAGAAGGTAAAATACAAGAAAAGGCAAGGGAAGCCATGAGAAAGACTTACAACTTAGATGGAGATTCACGACATACAGAATTGGTCCTTGGGAGGAGAGAGAATGCATGTTATATAATAATCAAAGACAAAATTGAAAATAGCGCTGCTCAACAGAAGAAAGAACCAAACCCACTGATGTCCAGGTTCCAACTAGTTGTGGGCAAATTTAACAGAAAAAAAAAAAAAGNCAACTGGCTCTCCAGGGGCAAAACCTCTGAAAGGTGGTGACTGCTAGTTTCTACGGGATAAATACTTCCACCATGGCCTGCCAACCAGACATCACTGAAAGCGGGGCTAGGAAGATATGCACAGCAGTGATACAGGTGGCGCTCGCGGCACAGAACCTGCCTGCCAGCGCAGGAGACTGGAAGAGATGTGGGCTCGACCCCTGAGTCGGGAAGATCCCCTGGAGGGAGGCATGGTTACCCACTGCAGTATTCTTGCCTGGAGAACCCCATGGGCAGAGAAGCCTGGTGGGCTACAGTCCACGGGGTCGCAAAGAACTGGACATGACTGCGCAGCAGAGCATAACAACACATTACACAGTATTTCCAGCATACAGATACGAGAGAGGTAAATAACCGCAAGGGTATGTAACACTAAAATATAGTGAAATGGTTAGGAAGTGACAAGTTTTGAGTACTGAAACTGGGTTTGAAATAAATGTAATTTCAAATTTAACTGTAGTTAGGTTATATAGTTTAATTCTTAATAATTTAAGAATGAAATTATTTAGTTATTATTTAACATTTGATTCTTATTTAACATTTAATTCTCATCTTAAGAAAATTTAACAATTGGTTCTCATGAGCTGGTACAAGTTGGTTCTACCACAGTATAGGCACATCTTGGAGATACTGTAGGTTTGGTTTCAGACTGCCACAATAAAGCAAATATCATAATAAAGTCACACAAATTTTTTGCCTTCCCAATACATATAAATTATATCTATACTATACTGTAGTCTACTGAATGTGCAATAAATAGCATTATGTCTTAAAAAATGCACACACCTTAATCTTAAAATAATGCTACTGGAAAAATGGCATCAGTAACCACATTCAATGCAGAGTTGCTGCAAACCTTCAATCTATAAAAAAGAAATGACACACAAATTTTTTGCTTTCCCAATACGTATAAATTATATCTATACTATACTGTAGTCTACTGAACGTGCAATAGCATTATGTCTTAAAAAATGCACACACCTTAATCTTAAAATAATGCTACTGGAAAAATGGCATCAGTTACCACATTCAATGCAGAGTTGCTGCAAACCTTCAATCTATAAAAAAGAAATGCAGTGTCTGTGAACCACAATAAAATTAAGTTCAATAAAAAGAGGTATGCCCGTTAGTCACTTCAGGACTCAGAAGGCCAAGTGTTGGCTGGGAGTTACTAACAGAATTTACATGGAAAACACAGTAGGGTAAAGGAACTAAGGCTTGCTGCTTCCTGACAGGATGACCTTGGCTGGTTGGTTCCCTGAACCTCAGATTTTTCATTCTATCAAATGGGGTTACTGTAATATGGTCTCTGTACCCAAGGTGGCCTGGATTCAAATACTGCTCTACAACTTGCTAGCTAGCTGTGTGGCCTTAAGCTAGCAACTTCAGTTCTCCTATCTGGAAAATGGAGATAATTATTATATCACCTGATGGGTGATCGGAGGGGTTGAAAGTGCTCTTCTAGGTAAATAATACATAGGATGTGGTGAATAATCAATTAATGTTAGTTCTCATTATTATTGTACAGGTTTGCATAGAATCAGATCGATTACTTGTTTATTGGGTGCAAGTGGCAATCATTAATGCTGTTTGCCAAATATTTCTGGCTCCCTCCCTTCCAGGCACAAGGCAATGCACACTTGGCTACTTGTGGTTCATTGAGATCAAATGACCAGTTTGGGCCAATGAGCTGAAAGCAGAAGTGATGTGTCACTTTCCAGGATGGAGTTTGTTGTTGCCACAAGACCCTCTGAGCAGCCTATCCTTCCAACATTGTGAATCCTCATTAGAGCGGATAGCTGCTCCATTCGCCTGGGTGCCTGAATAACTGTGATGAGCAGAGAACACTGCCCATCTGCAATGGACATGTAGTCAGTGGGACTTGTCATTGAGCAAGAAATAGGCTTTGTTGTGTTAAGTCTTTGAAATTTAAGGGATCTTTTGTTACTATAGTATAATATAGCCATACTGACTGATACATTGCTAAATAAACAGTATTTGTGACTACTACTAAGAATACCTCCATTGTCTCCAAAATTTCAAATGTCACCCCCAAACTCTTAATCTAGATCATATGCCTCAAATAAGAACCCTTTAACCAGTAATGACTGATTGGCAAGGTATAGGGAACAAAGCATGGTGTTAATTGTCCAAAGACCTATACTTGAATCTGCTACTTGCTAACTCTACAATTTCAGGCAGACCACATTAGTTCCTTGAGCCTTGGTTTGCTGATCTGTGATATGGAAATAATAACAATGATCATATTTGCTCCTGCTTGACCAGACAGCTGCGTAGCTATAATGAGAGTGCACACTGTATATTAAAAAAAAAAAAAAAAAAAAAACTATCATCACTGGAGGAAATTACAGTCTCTGACTGTGATAAAGTTAGGTTATTTCCATTGCTCTTCTTCAAACTCCCAAGGATTCCAGTCAAGTTTCTGTTTTGCTTGTATTAGCCACCTCCAGATCGAATTCAGAGTAAACAATACCTCTGGTCTCCTCCTTTAGGGCTCCTGCCCAGGACTCTTATCATTTTTGAGCAACTTCTTTTTCTCTCTCACCTTGCTCCAAATCACCAACATTTTGCAACATGCCTTGGCAACGTGTGCCATCAATCTCACTCCTCAGAAAGTTCTTCCTAAAACCTTTCTTAGTAATCCTTACTCTGGGGATTTAATCAACAGTGGGACCTATAAATTGACTTATGAGCAAAATGCAGAAAGAAAATCTATATACCCAAGTAATATCCACAAGCCAATTAGTTAACAGCACAATGCCCCTCAACTGCCTACTTCTTAAACTTTAAGGGGGGGAAAAAAGACTTAATTTCATCACTTTGTCCTCACCACTTTTCAACATTTTATAGGCTTTGGCGTTTCCTAATTATGAGCATAGCCTAATTCAATCAAGATTCTGCCACTGGTTTTTCAAATGTTCCAACTGATGATGTGAAAGCAACACCTTCCCCCCAATCCCCCAAATAAATTAATCCTCTGTATTATAATCATTACCTAAAACTTACTCTAGATGAATTATTTTATTTTTAAAAATCACAATTACACACATCTACCTGTCAAATGAACAGGAGTTCTCAACACATACTGCAAGTCAGCAGGAACTAAGACTTAGGCAGAAGGCCAAGAAACGAGTGGGAGGATTAGGCCGGGGTTTCTCCATTAGCAAGCAGAGACCATGGTGTGCATTGAACTGTGACTGACAACAGGCAATGACCTGAAGATCTCTGCCAAAAGAACAGGACATTGTTCGCTCACCCACTTATAAATCTTTATTGAAAACTTATTGTGTGTCAGCTTGTGAAGAAGACAGACCTGATCCTTGTCCTTATGGAACTTAAGACACAAAATAATTATGACACAGCTTATCACACAAATAATTATTACCACTGTAGTAAGTACCAAGCAGGAAGACAGCAGGGGCACCAGAGGCTATAACAGGGGCTATATCATCTAGTTAGGAGGCAACAAAGACTTCCTTGAGGAGATGGCACTTAAGCTGACACCTGAAAGATGAATAAGAGTAAGCCAGAGCAAGAGTGAGGGACAGAAAACCATGTTTATGGATTGGATGACTCCACAGTGTTAAGAAATTTCATTCCCTAATACAAAACTGATCTATAGATTCAATAGGGTGCCAATCAAAATCCCAAGAGTTTTGGAGTTTTGTTTTTGTAGAAAAATAATAAGCCAATTCTAAAACTGATACAGAAATTCAAAGGACATATAACATCCAAAGAAATCTTAAAGCAGAAAAACAAGGTTAGAGGACAATCTATGCAACTTCAAAGCTTACTATGAAGATACAGTAATTAATAAAGTGTGGTACTGCTGTAAGGATAGACATACTGATCAATAGTCCAGAAATAGACTCACACAGACGCTCATTTGATTTTTGAAAAAGGGCACCAAAGGGAAAAAAGGAAATTTTTAAAACAAATTTTGTTAGAACAACTGGATATCCATATAGGAAAAATGAGCCTCAAATCCCTACCTCACACTGTACAAAAGAAATTGTTTTGAGGTGTATCAGAGACCTAAACATAAAAGCTAAAAGAACAAGACTTCTAAAAGAAAACATGAGAATAGATTCAAGATTTGGGGGTAGGCAAATATTTATTAGACAGGATACAAACATAAGTTTGAGCCAACTCCAGGAGACAGTCAGTGAAGGACAGGAAGCCTGGAGTGCTGCAGTCCATGGGGTTTCTAAGAGTCAGACATGACTGAGCGGCTGAACAACAAAGTGAAAAAGAGAGTATTCCAGGCAGAGAGGACAGCACGAGTCCCAGAGAAGGAAAAGAACTGAAACAAGGAAACAAGGCCAGCACAGCTGGCGCGTGGTGAGCGAGGAAGAGGGTGGCAGAGTTCAAAACACCAACTGCTGCAGTGAACCTTATTAAAAACCTGAACTTCAAGAGATGAAAAGGCAAGCCACAGACTGCGAGGAAATAAGTCCAAACCACATATCTGACAAAAGACTTAACTCTAGCAAATGCAGAGAACTCTCAAAACTCCACAATGAGACAAACAACCCACTTAAAAAATGGGCAAGATAGTTAATAGACACATGACCAAGTCAGATATAGAGTTGGCAAATAAGAACGTGAAGAGATGCTCAAAGTCATTAACTATTAGAGAAATGAAAATGAAATACTACTACACACCAATTAGAATGGCCTAAGTTGAAAAGACAAAAACAAACTGGATAACATCAAGTGTTAGGGAACACGGAGAACAGCTGAAACTCTTCTACACTGATGACCGAAGTGGGGATTGGCACAGCCACTTTAGAAAAAAGTTTGGCGGTTTCTTAAAAAGTTAAACATACACTTATCAAATGTCTCAGAAATCCCACCCCTAGGTATTTACCCTAGAGAGATGAAAACTATGATCACACAAAAACCTATATGAAATGTTTACAGCAGTTTTACTGACAGCTGCCAGAAACTCCAAACAACTCAAACATCTGTAAACAGGTGACCGTGCGATGGAATACTGTCCAGCAATGAAAAATGGCAAGCCGACACAAGCAACAGCATTAAAAAAAGTCAAATTCATTATGCTGAATCAAAGAAGCAAGAGAAAAAAGCTATTGTTTAGGCCAGAGACACCCACTTGCTTTGCTTTAAAGATTGACTGTTCCTTTATATTGCACTATTTTGTTTGGTTGTTGAATATCAGTCAAAACTTGAAAGTCAAGCTCATGGATGATAGGGGAGAACAAGAAATAGCTGAGTCTATAGAATGAAGAACAAATAAGGAAATGTTTAGGTCTAGTTTTGTCAACTTTGAGTTGGCATTTTTAGCTTATAATCACAAAAATAGAAAGCATTACACTTTAAATTCTTGCAGGACAAAAAACAATTGTAAACCTAAAACTCTCTAGATCCACAATTATCTTTTTTTCCAATAGGCTCTACATTTACAATGCATCTTTGAAACTTTTACAATGTGTTTTTAAAAAATAATTCGGTTATAGAAAAACATACTGTACACTGCTCTAGAGCTTCTTGCCAACTGAATAAAACAAGAAAAGAGAAAGTATCAGTCTACATATAGGAAAGGCAGAACAATTTAAATTTACTAAGATAAACTAATTTAAACAATTTACTAATTTAAATGATACAAAAGTCTACCTTGAAACCCCATGAAAATTAATTTAAAACCTATTGGGATTAATATGAAATCTCAGTAATGTGGCCAAATACAAGAGAAATAATATAAAATTAGCAACTTTTAATATGCCTTTAGAAAGTGAGAAAATTGAATGGATCAAAAGGTGCCATTCATATAAAGATCTAAAAATAAAATGTCTAGGTTTAAACTTAAAATAGAAGAGTGGCATTCTTATGAAAAATTAACTTGGCTATGGGACGTGAAAAAAGACTTAAAAATAAAGAGAGCCAAATAATAGAGACCTATCAAGTTTTGGAGAGAAGATGGAATTTCATAAAGATTTCTGATTTCCTGAAATTAATCTGAAGTATAAGCATATCCCAATACAAATACCAAAATAATTTTTCAAAGCAAGGAGGATGACAAAGTAACAGCACATTTCTTAGAAGACATAAGATCATAGCAAAGAATATTTTGAAAAAGAAATATAATGTGATACATGTAGGTATTTAAACATGTTATGAAGGCATAATCTACTGGAACTGTGTCATTCACATAAAGACCAACAGATCTTTGAAACAAAACAGAAAACAAAGACATAGGTTTAAGTACACATAGCTATGTATTATACAGGTTTATTGGCATTTTAAATAAGTAAAAAGATGATAAACTTTCAGTAAATTTCTCTGAAGCAATTGGTTAACTATTTGGGAACAAAGTTTAAATTCCCATTTAACACTATGCATCAAAAAAAAAAAATCTCCAATAGATTAAGAAATTAAATGGGAAAAGTAAGCATAACACGATGTGAAAGAAATGTTAGTAAGCGTGTAATGTAAAATTTAGCTAGGGATGACTTTCCTAAATGGGCTTCCCTGATGGCTCAGCAGTAAAGAATCTGCCTGCCGATGCAGGAGATTCAGGTTTGATCCCTGGGACGGGAAGATCCCCTGGAGAAGGAAATGGCAACTCACTCCAGTATCCTTGCCTGCTGAATCCTGTGGACAGATGAGCCTGGTTGGCTACAACCCATGGAGTCACGACAGAGTCAGACATGACTTACCAACTAAACAAACAACAAAAAGCCTTCTTTGAAAGTGATCAGTTGTTGGAAACATAAGTCAGGTCTGATAAACTTGACCCAGTATCTGGATGTGGTGATTACAGGTAAGGACTTTTTTCGGATCCACCAGATTTTGTCCCTGTGTAGCCCTGTGCACCAATTGTGTGTGTTTCGTCACTTCAGTTGTGTCTGACTCTTTGTGCCCCTACTGACTGTAGCCTTCCAGGTTCCTCTGTCCACGGGATTCTCCAGGCAAGAATACTGAGTAAGGTTACCATACCCTCCTCCAGGGATTCTTCCCAACCCAGGAATCAAACCCACGTCTCCTGCGTCTTCTGCATCACAGAGGCGGATTCTTTACAGCTGAGCCACCAGGGAAGCCCAGAAACACCTGAATTTATTATAAAAACTAGAGGATTTGTTTCACCAAAACTTACAAAACAGTGGCACCACTTTGGTGCAATTTCTAACAGAATGCCACACAAAACAGATGTGTGGGAGGGAAATTAGATAGATATGTTTTCAGGCAGGCTAGGCTGCTGCTGCTGCTGCTGCTGCTAAGTCACTTCAGTCGTGTCCGACTCTCTGTGACCCCATAGACGGCAGCCCACCAGGCTCCTCCGTCCATGGGATTTTCCAGGCAAGAGTACTGGGGTGGGGTGCCATTGCCTTCCCCCCAGGCTAGGCTAGAAGATGCTATAGTAATACAGCATAGTAATGAGAGTAATATAGTAATGATCCCAAATTCCTATAGTATATAGTAATGATCCCAAATCTCAGTGACTTATAACCACAGATGTTTATTTCTGGCTTTCGTTGCCTGTCCATCACTGCTAGCTGCAGTCTCGCAGCACTGCATCTTCATCCGGAGTCAAGCTAACAGAGCAGCTTCTGTTGGGGTGGCCTATGCGGCCTGCATGGCTAAAGGAAAGGCAGCATGGTAAGCCACACGGTCTCTCTCAAAGCTTGCGTTTGGAAGAATCACTTGTGCTTACATTTCAGCGGCCCAAGTTAGTCATACGACAAAGGCTGATGTCTTTGGAAGGAGGATGCACAGCCCTCCCACGAAGAGAGGCATGTATAGGAGGGCACAGGAACATGGGTGGGTCGGTAACACTAACACAGCCTCTTTGCTAAAGACTGCCTTGCTGCTCTGGAACTCACAGCACCCTAGGCACTTCTGGTCCATTTGGAAAAGTGCTTTACATCCTGCTTGCTCTTCCCTTCCTGAGGTGCACGCTCAGCCAGTGGAGCAGATGTTGGCTGCCGAGGTGGCGTCAGAGCCCACTGTGATGGACAGCTCCCGTGTTTTGTTTACTCTCCCAGGCAGGGTGATAAATTCTCCTTCTAATCAGGTTCAGTGTTTCTCCCTCTCAGATGCAC
Organism: Oreotragus oreotragus; assembly: GCA_006410675.1. Classification (NCBI taxonomy): domain Eukaryota; kingdom Metazoa; phylum Chordata; class Mammalia; order Artiodactyla; family Bovidae; genus Oreotragus; species Oreotragus oreotragus. The sequence goes on from SJYX01017395.1 coordinate 44,598, forward strand.
CAACCCTGCTAATGAATGATTCACGGAAGTTAGCAGCTCAGACAGAGCAGGCGGCACCCCGCTCTGCCTTTGTTATGCAAAGTCATGCCCTCACTATCTCCCAAACAGAAAATCGAGTTCCCAGAGTATGGCGTGGATAGATGATGGAGTGTACAACAGCCTCGGGTAATTTGTTCACAGTAATTCAGGCCAGTATATTCTGTCAAGTTCTCTGCTGAATACATTTGGCTTAACTTGCTGAGGGAGACTGGCACTTGGAGAGAACCTTTTGAGGTTGACCACTCTCGGTAAATAAAGTCCCGAGATTTCCCAAGGAATCTGATGGAGCTAGTGCTCTGAGCCTTGTCACTGGGTCCTGAGAGAGCTCCAACTGTTGGAGGAATCTCAGGAACCAGGTCCAAGGGAACCCTGTCCTTGACTGTCCCCTTCACCATAGCTTGAGGGAAATTAAATTGAACAAAGAATGGAGATTTTCTTTTCCTTTTCAAAATTCACATTAAAACCAAGACCAGTGAAAAACAAGAAAGAGGTTCTCAAACCATCACACTTTCCACTGGATGTATTCTTGAAGTTACTTTCCAAACTTGTGTATTAAAAATAGGGCAAGCTTTGCTGCTGTTAAGTCACTTCAGTCGTGTCCGACTCTGTGTGACCCCATAGACGGCAGCCCACCAGGCTCCCCCATCCCTGGGATTCTCCAGGCAAGAATACTGGAGTGGGTTGCCATTTCCTTCTCCAATGCATGAAAGAGAAAAGTGAAAGTGAAGTCGCTCAGTCTGTCCGACTGNAGCTGTCTCTTATACACATCTTCGTGTCCGACTCTGTGTGACCCCATAGACGGCAGCCCACCAGGCTCCCCCATCCCTGGGATTCTCCAGGCAAGAATACTGGAGTGGGTTGCCATTTCCTTCTCCAATGCATGAAAGAGAAAAGTGAAAGTGAAGTCGCTCAGTCTGTCCGACTGTTAGCGACCCCATGGACTGCAGCCCACCAGGCTACTCCGTCCATTGGATTTTCCAGGCAAGAGTACTGGGGTGGGGTGCCATTGCCTTCCCCGAGGGCAAAGGCTAACAGAGTTTTATCAAGAAAACATGCTAATCATAGCAAACACTTTTCCAACAACGCAAGAGACAGTTCTACAAATGGACATCACCAGATGTTCAATACCAAAATCAGATTGATTATGCTCTTTGCAGCTGAAGATGGAGAAGTTCTATACAATCAGCATAAACAAGACATGGAGCTAACTGTGGCTCAGATCATGAACTCCTTATTGCAAAACTCAGGCTTAAATTGAAGAAAGTAGGGAAAACCACTAAGCCATTCAGGTATGACCTAAATCAAATCCCTTATGATTATACAGTGGAGGTGACCAATACATTCAAAGGAATAGACCTGGTAGTCCGAAGGTCTGAAGAACTATGGATGGAGGTTCATAACATTGTACAGTGACTAAAACCATCCCCGAGAAAAAGAAATGCATGAAGGCAAGTTGTCTGAAGAGGTTTTCACAAATAGCTGAGGGACTGACACAAGCAACAGCATTAAAAAAATGTCAAATTCATTATGCTAAATCAAAGAAGCTTGATTTTAAAACATATATATATATACACACACACATATATATGAAGGAAATGGCAACCCACTCCAGTATTCCTGCTTGGAAAATTCCATGGACTGAGGGGCCTGGTGGGTTACAGTCCATGGAATCAAAAAGGAAAGGGAGAAAGGGAAAGATATGAAAAGGTATGATCAACTGAATGCAGAGTTCCAGAGAATAGCAAGGAGAGATAAGAAGCCCTTCTTAAGTGAACAATGCAAAGAAATAGAGGAAAACAACAGAATGGGAAAAACTAGAGATCTCAGCAAGAAAATTGGAGATATAAAGGAACATTTCATTCAAGGATGGGCACAATAAAGGACAGAAACGGTAAGGACCTAACAGAAGCAGAAGAGATTAAGAGGAGGTGGCAAGAATACACAGAAGAACTATACAAAAAAGGTCTAGTGACCTGGATAATCACAATGGTGGTTACTTACCTAGAGCCAAACATCCTGGAGAGTGAAGTCAAGTGGGCCTTAGGAAGCATTACTAGAAACAAAGCAAGTGGAGGTGACAGAATTCCAGCTGAGCTATTTCAAATCCTTGAAGTGCTGTGAAAGTGTTGCACGCAATATGCCAGCAAATTTGGAAAACTCAGCAGTGGCCACAGGACTGAAAAAGGTCAGTTTTCATTCCAATCCCAGAGAAGGGCAGTGTCAAAGAATGTTGAAACTACTGTACAACCGCGCTCATTTCACATTGCTAGTAAGGTTTGCTCAAAATTCTTCAAGCTGGACTTTTTAACAGTATGTGAACAGAGAACTTCTGGATGTACACGCTGGGTTTAGAAAAGGCATAGGAACCAGAGATCAAATTACCAGCACTCGTTGGATCACTGAGAAAGCAAGAGAATTCCAAAAAAACATCTACTTCTGCTTCAGTGACTATGCTAAAGCCTTTGAATGTGTGGATCACAACAAACTGGAAAATCCTTAAAGAGATGGGAATACTAGACCACCTTACCTGCCTCCCGAGAAGCCTTGAATCCAGGTCAAGAAATAACAGTTAGAACTGGACATGGAACAACTGATTGGTTCAAAATTGGAGAAGGAGTATGACAAGGCTGTAAATCTTCACTCTGCTTATTTAACTTAGATGCAGAGTACATCATATGAAATTCCAGGCTGGATGAATCACAAGTTGGAATCAAGACTGCTGGGAGAAATATGAACAACCTCACATACGCAGATGATAGAATTCTAATGGCAGAAAGTGAAGAGGAACTAAGGAGCTTCTTGATGAGGGTGAAAGAGGAGAGTGAAAAAGTTGGCTTAAAATTCAACATTCAAAAACTAAAATTATGGTATTCAGTCCCATCACTTCATGGCCAATAGAACAGGAAATAGTGACAGATTTTATTTTCTTGGGCTCCACAATCACTGAGGATGGTGACTGGAACCATGAAATTAAAAGATGCTTGCTTCTTGAAACAGTCACGTACAGATGTGAGAGTTGGATTAAGAAGACTGAATGCAAAGAACTGATGCTTTCAAACTATGGTGCTGGAGAAGACTCTTGACAGTCCCTTGAACTGTATGGATATCAAACCAGTTAATTCTAAAGGAAATCAACTCTGAATATTCATTGGAAGGACTGATGCTGAAGTTCCAATACTCTGGCCACCTGATGCGAAGAGCCGACTTACTGGAAAGGACCCCGATTCTGGGAAAGATTGAAGGCAAAAGGAGATGGGGGTGGCAGAGGATGAGATGTTAGAAACCATCACAAACTCAATGAACACGAGTTTGAGCAATCTCCAGGAGACAGACAGTGAAGGACAGGGGAGCCTGGTATGCTGCAGTCAATGGGGTTGCAAAGAGTCGGACATGGCTCAGCTAGTGAACAACATGTATTGCATCATTCCATCTATATGACATTCTGAAAAAGGCAAAACTTTAGAGACACAGGGCAGAGCAGTGGTTTTCAGGTAGAGGGCAGGAGGAAAGGTTTAAATGTAAGGGAGAAGCATAAAAGAACTTTAGGGCAGGGGTTAACTGCTCCATATTCTGATTATGGTCAAAGCTCACAGCACTATACAAACAAAACAAAATTCCTCTATGTACATTAAAAATAAAACTTCACCGGTCATCTCATTTCCTGCTTAAGCATTTTGCCAGGTTCCCCACCACTTACTAGAGAGAATCAAAAGTTCTCAGCTAGATATCCAAGGTCTCAAAACACCTTCCCAGGCTCCTCCCAGAAAGTACTCTCTACCCACCTGCGCTCCCTGGCTCCCTGGCCCACTCCAGCTGTTAGAAACGTCAGGGTTCCAGGCCTCAAGGCTTTTAATTCACGCTGTTTCCCCTGCCTGGAATCCTTCTTCCCTGGCAAACTCCTATTCATTTCCTCAAGTGTGGTCCAAATGTCACCACTCCAGGTGTCTGGTGCTGAGGCTGGTCCACAGAAATGCACAGGCAGCCAGGGTGGGTAGGCTGATGTGGTTCAATGCCCTAGCACTTAAGGAGCTGGTGGCCAAATTACATCTCAGATCAAAGCGTCTGCATTCAAAAAGGGTTATCATGTAGGAAAAGCAAGAGAGGCAAGGGACATCTGTCCAACCTTTCTTATCATTGCTTATTTTAACCTGAAGAAAATGATGAACTGGAAACTCTCAGGAGATGGAGGTCCAGACAGAGTCCAGCTACTCTAGAGGGAACCAGTCTTCAAGTTCTGCCCCTTTGGGGCCTCCAAAGCACACAGCTTAGGCTAAGTGTCCCCCAGGCCTCCTTATACCCATGTCACAAGTCACAGTGAAGAAGCAGTTCTTTCCCCATGCTCAGACAGATGAAGCCAATAGCAAAGCCCCAGAATGCCGCTTAAGATTTCTTAGGCTGTGGTTCTGAGAGTCAGAAATTTAAAAAGCGGGGTTTCAGCATCATGCAATTAATGCGGCACACATTGATTTCTGCACTGTAAGAGCCTGGTTCATTAATTCCAGATGCTCCCACCAGTCAAACCAAGGTTCGGCCTCTTTGCAAGATGAGGCAAATGAGAATACTGAATTTTAAAATTCCTTTCTGCACCAACCTTTATTACCAAACAGAGCATAAAACCCACCCACCCAGACTGCTTAATTCTTCCTAAATAATTAACAACACCTGCTCACCTCCCCATTTACGTGGGCAAAACTTATCATGCTGCTCGACGCCCTAGTGGTCTCTCCTTCCTATGAGTGGAGAGATCAACTGGCAACCAACCTCTGCCATCTCCACCCAGCCCTGAATAACCACTGATTTACTTAGTGGGATATTCCTCCATGCCTCCTAATACCAGATATCTACCAGGTCTCCAATACCAGGATTAGATTTTTCTCTGAATCATCTTTGTAAGGTAAAGACCCAAAAGGGACTTCCTGAGAAAGACATCTAGGGGTTCCTTGAGGTGAAAACGAGAAAAGGACGTCTCTCGGGAGAGCTGCTTTTCCTTTGGAGGAGGCTTCCGCAAGTTTAAAGTTTGAGAAGCACTGGATCAGGTGGTCGGTTTCAGAGAAGTGACTATGAGGAAGAACTACTGCCATATTTGAAAGGAGAAAGTAGGAGAAATACTTTTTGCTTGGCTGCCCTAAGCCAAGATGCCCAGCCCTGCCCAGAACTATTACAGCCCTCAGAAAAAACCTTCCAACAAGACTGCCAGCTGAGGTCACTGGGCCACCGCCCAAACCATGACATCCTGACAGGGTTCAGAAAACCCCAAACCATGAAGCCCTCAGTACTATCCAGAGTGGCCCCTGGACCAATAGCACCAGCATCAGCTGGGCACTCATTAGAAATACAGAATCCTTAGGATACTCAAGGCCTACTGACTCACCAGGAATCAGCGCTTTCCAGCAGAGTCCTATGCACTCTAAAGTTTGAGGACAACCAACTGAGATCTCTTGCCAAAGGATTCCAGTGAAGTGGAAACGTGAACCTCATGCTGACATTCTGGCAGCCACCATGCTGTTTTGAGGGACTCTTTCAATTGGTCTCAAACTCAACATAGGCCATGGAGATAGGGGAGACCCACCATTGGTTGTGGGGGAAAGAGTGAAAGTGATTAAATGGCTCCCGGTGGGTCATTAACTTGTTACAGGGTTGGGAAAGTGAGGAAGGGTCTGGGATCCATGTTCAAAGCCACCACCTTGAACCACCAATGAGTTTCTTTGGCAAGAGGCATCAACAGGCCCAACTCCTCCCCTCACCTGTACCCCATCCTCTGCCCCATTCTCTCAACTTATCTTAGGGGAACTCAGGGATGAAACAGTCTTCTGAACGTGTGAGTTCCTCCTTCGTCGCTCCCCTCCACCAGGCTTCTCAGTTATCCTGGTGAACGCAAGGAAGATTTCATGCACCAAATACCATCCGGCCCCAATTGTCATTTCAGGATTCGCACCGTTTTAATGAATGCCAAAACTGTTTTTTCACTTGATAGAGCCTGACAAGACCAACAATCACAGATTAGAGAGAAACTTCTTGCTTTTCAACAAAGGTTAATAAATAGTGACAGCATTAAGTCTATTCTGATTAACTATGCTGAAAGATATTATTGCTGTTTGTAACATGAAATCATTATTGGATTAAACACAGCATATAAAAATGAAATGTGAGTTTTAATCTCAAACACAGACATGCAGGCTGCTCAGATAAAGGCAGGGGTAACACTCAGAGGCCCGTATTAATTTTTAAGTTGCTCTGATGAAGGGATATTATCCGTCGTTTGTCTGGTCTGGATTTGATGGTCCCTTGGTGAACTCTCTTATTACTCGCCCTCAAAAGATGCTACGAGCCAAACAGCAGTGACACTCCCTACCCTTTGCTAAGCGGTCTCACACTGGTGGTTGAATAAAGTGTGGCAGGCCCCACACAGGGATTGATGGACCACTAGGGGTTCTGTGACTTCAAAGACCTTCCCCAAGAAAATGCCAATCCCAAATAAGGGGATGGGCTGAAGACAGGGGAGATCCACCTTGGTTTTCTACACGAAGAAACTGGGGGAAAGGAATAAAAGTGGATAAAGGGCTCCCAGCAGGTCATTGACTGGGACACCCAAGGTTAAAACTCACTACTTGTGCCTCCTTCCCCATGACCCCATCCACTGCGGACACTGTAAATGTCCTGAGGTGTATTATTTTGAGATGTTCTGTACATTCATTCATTTGGCACCCAGACTGTGGTCTCTAAATACCATTTCCTAGTAAAGGGATCCCTCCCTGGAGCAACATCTGAGTCCAAACCTGAGGTGTGAAATGTACACAGTGAGTCTGGAAATCTTCCCAGAAAGCAAGGAGATGGTCCAAGACTACTGGAGGAGTCCAAAGGATTCAGGAGTCAACTTGCAGAGGTCCCCACTCACCAGAAACAGGACAATCTGAGCATGAAGAAACATAATAACTGAAACGGATGAAGATACTCTAGTGATACTTGTATCCATGGGTTTACAATGATATTTAAAAAAACACACACAAAACACCCTTATTGGGTACTTTTGGGGGATACCAGGGAACCAACTCTTTGTTTTAAACACTGGCAAATAAGGAGAAAGAATTGAGCATTATCCTCCCTTTCCTAGACACATTTGCCTTCAGGGCGAGCAAATAATTGATGAGGGGTGATTTCTCAGTAGAGAAAACTTCTAGCTAAGAAATAGAAGAGGGACAGAGTCAATGTATCAACATTTTTCAACCCCTAATAAATTAATGGATACAGGCAATGATTATTAGTGTCTGCAAAACTCAGCTGGATGAAGAGCTGATGGAGAATCTGACAATGGATGGATCGGGCTGGGAACTCCTAACCCCATGGATCAATCTCAGTGACCCAGAAGCGGAGACAGCCAGACTTCCTGCACCTCCTGACAGAAGGGCACACCACCACCCATGATGTGGTCTTGCTAAAAAGATTGACCCAAAATCTGATCAAGGCTCTGGAACTAGCATCAGTTCACCAGAGACTGGAGTAGAGTGCTAACTGAGCCTACAGGGACATGCTCAGCCCGATCCAACGGAGAGAAATTCCACGGATGAAAGGCTCCTTCAGCAAGAACGAAAGAAGAAAAGAGAGAACAGACAGTGAGAAGAGGGTGGGGCAGAAATGGAGGACAAAGGAAAAGGGGGGGACCCAGAATAAAACCCGAATCGAAAAATCCGTACCGATGGAATTAACAGCTGAACAGATACATGTAAGTGCAGGAGAAAGAAAGGCTCTTCAGCGCGTATGCAGAAGCAAGGTGGAGAGAGGAAGTCACCATTGGGCAAACACCCCAGGAATAACTGTTTCAGGCAGGAAGCAGTGATGGACGTTAAAATGGGTAGGCAAAAGAATAATGAGTAGCAGAGTATTTATGTTGTCTTAAAGTGTTTCCCCACAAGATGCCTATTAATTACAAAAGAAAAAAACAAGTTCACAGTGGAGAATCCCAGAAGATACGACCTTAAGTTAAGTGACCAAAGTTAACATCACTATTAACAGTAATGGGACAGATGGTCACCACGTGCCTCCTGCTTTGATGACACAACACATGCCTCCTGATCTGACGCATGGAGAAGGACACACATCACTCGTATGGCATTTCTGCCCAAATTCGTAACCTGAAGCTAATCACGAGTAAACATCCTGCGTCCCCAAACTGAGGGACACGCTACAAAATGAAAGGCCAGCTCTAATCACAAGTGTCAAGGTCATGCAACCACAAGAGCACAGTGCGTTATAGTAGAGAGACCCCAGATTCTTCTTCACCATGACACAGCCCCTGAAAGGTCTATTTGAGATTTGTGTGTCAAACAGGTCTCCTTCACTCAGTCCCACAGGGAGTCCCCCCGCATTCCAGCACTGAGCACAGAAATAGTCACTGAATGCATAATTCAATGAATAAAAACAAGCTTAATCCGAAAAGGATTTTTATTGGTTCACATGACCTGAAAGTTCCAGGTCACTAACTTCAGGCGTGGCTGTATCCAGCAGCTCAGATGATATCACCTCATCCTACTCATCTCCTGGCTCAGCTCTCCTCTCTGTGGATGGGCTCTGTTCTCAGCCAGAGTTCTCACTCGGTAGCTCTCTTTCACAAGCACAGCAACTCCCCGGGAAGGGAAAGCACTTGCTTCCGTATCTCTAGCAGAAGTCACAGGATTCACTCTGCTTAGACTGAATTGGGTTCATGCGCTTTAATCTGCAGTTAAGGAACATGACAACTAAATGCAGTGCATGATCCAGGACTAGACCCTAAACCAAAAAAGGACACGAAGGAGCAATGGGAAAAATTTGAGTGATATCGGTATATTAGATTATAGTGTTGTATCAATGTCAATATCCCTATCTTGTAACTGTTCATTCAACATTATGTTGAATATTTATGTTATATTATGTAAATGTTAATCTGGTTGAAGGGAGTATGGGGAATTCTCTGTATTATTGATGCAACTTTTAAAAAATCTTTTTGAAATTATTTAAAAATAAAAGTTAAAGAATAATATTTTAAATATTCCCCAACTACCCTACCTCCAAAGGCTCCCTTCAGACAACATTTCAGAACATGTCTTACTTCACAGCTCTTAGAATTATAAATTCACTACTGCTTCTTTGCTTAATGCAGTCTCTCTCCCTGGCTTGTGAGCCCTCTGGGCATGTGGCACTTTCCTATCACAGGGAATCACCATACTTTCTTCACCATCCCCTTCTTTTCCCATATAGGTTTTACTGTTGGTTTTTTTTTTTTTTTTTGTAGTTACATATTCATCTGTGGTTAGCTCATTCATTCATCTATCCAGTCAATAAATACCTGAAGGCACAGGTGTGCCAGATAAAAAAGACATGTTGAGAACACAGCAGCGATCCAAGCACACAAAGTTTCTACTCTTACACAGCTTTACTCTGTCTCCTCTCTCTCCACCATCAGTCTGAAATCTCCGGGGGATAGAGCCATACCTGCTTTGTTTCCTGCTTTGTCCCCAGCGTCTGTCACATAGTTAGCAGTCAAAAAATGCCCACCGAATGGATAAACAGACAAACGGCATACATACCACCACCACCTCCCTCAGCAACTACAGCAGGCATTGCTAACTGATCCCAAAACTCTTTCTGGGCCAAAGAGGCATGCAATGAACTTGCCTAAGTCCACAGAAGAAGCCTTGGTTAGCATCTGTTTTAAAGATGAAGAAATAAGGGACAAAAAGCAGGAAGTCACTGGCCTTAGAGCACAGGACAAAATCCAGTACCAGGACATCTAGCCTCTGCAGGTTTCACTGTCCCACAAGGCAGGAGACATTTCCACGACAGCAGTCAAGTTTTAGGCAACTGCTGGGCCTCATTAGATCTCACACCAACCTCCTTCCTGGCCCCTCACTCCCCTCTCCTGGTTCAATCCAACTCAGGGAGCCAGGCACAGAAACATTCCCTCAAACACGGTTACCATGAACTTTCCTGGAGGGCCAGTGGTGAAGACTCATGCTTCCATTGCAGAAGGTGCTGGTTCGATCCCTAGTCAGAGAACTGAGATCCCATAGGCTGCACGTGCGGCACAGCCAGAAAACAAACAAATAAACAAACCAGGGTTACTGCGCCCATGTTTAAAAGAGCAAAGAAACTAACATGAGATGGCCTCATGAGCTGAGGAATCCAGTACAAAGCTTAACCCTGCTTCAGACTCCCAGGTGCCTCCTGAAACACGGATCAGGGAGAGTTTGCCCATCAGCTATGCCAGGGTGTTTGGCACTTAATTATGCTTTGTCTCCTATTTCCCTCTATTTGTTTTATGGCTTTACAGCCAACTTAACCCTCTCCTGACCAAATCATGAGATAAACAATAGTTGCAGATACAGACAAGTTCCACTGCTGAAAGGCAAACAAGTCCCAACCTCTCTCTGGGCCTCAGTTTTCCCACGTGAAAATGAAAGATGTTTTGAGGTCAGAGGGCCCTGGATGCAGATCCTGGTTTGACCACTTCCTCAGACTGTAAGCAGGTACCAAATGCTCTCTGCCTCAGTTCCCCCTTATGTGAAATGGGTCAATGCCGTGAGAATCACTAGGCCACTTTTAAGTGTCCAGTTTGGACAGCAAGTTTGATAGTGGATGCTACTCCCATCTAAATCCCCCCTTGTTTCTCACCTTGTGGGAACTTCTAGAATCACTGGCTTCTTCATTTCACTGGGTGTGCCTTGAGGGTGCTTGACAAAGATTCCTGGAGTTAAATTTAGCCTTGAAGTGCATGGACTCTGTGCAGGAAGTTGGCCCAGGTTAAGTGCCCCCAGAATCAGAGACCCAGCTGCCTTGGACAATTTTGTGTTGTCACTGCCTTGGGCATTGCCTGGCACAAAGGGATTTTGTGTCTTAAGACCCCTTATTTGCTTTTCATCCTTTCCTATTTTTAATACCAGGCATTTGTTTTCTCGCTGAGGTCTGTGGGTCCCACCCCAGACCTTTCTGCTCCCTGCACTCTCTGGCCCTGCCTGGAGAATGGGCATTTAGCCTGCCATGCAGACGCCCCCACCCCTCCAAACTCCCCTGAGCCAGGGAGGATGTTGTAAATAAGGTGGCAGCTGCAACATCAGGCCTGCCCAGGTGAATCCTGCAGCTCCAAGGAACTCCCTGAGGCAACAGAAGAACTGAGCTGGGAACACGGAGAAAAGAATTGTAACTGACATCTACATGACATCTTCACCTGATTGAATTAGGCAAGGAATCTGAGGAAAGATGTATGTGCTCCAATCAAATGTCAAAAAGGTTTCTACAAAGGAGAAACTCCATGTGGCCCAAGGACTTGCATGACCCACATCAAAAGGGTGGGCTGGTGAGGGGACTGTGGGTTTGGCCACAGAAGAGGAGGCTTGCCTGGTCTCACCAGGCCCTGTGGGTGATTCAAAGGAAGGAGTGAATGACTCAGAAGACTGCACATTTGGGTGCACCAGTCAATGTTACAAAGAGACTCTTTCCTCACCCATAAAATGGGGATAGGGTCCAGATTCAATGAGATGGTGTAAGTCAACACTTAGCCCACCATCTGGTTCATAATTAGTTCTCAGCCCAGGGAGGAGGTGCTATGTGTTATACTTGCTTCTGAATTTCAAATAACAAATGGGCCCTGAGCACAAAGCTCATCCATCTACCATTTCACCTGAGCTGTTGGCCAAATGGGCTTCCCAGGTGGCTCAGTGGTAAAGAATCCACCTGCCAATGCAAGAGACACGGGTTCGATTCCTGGGTTGGGAAGATCCTCTGGAGGAGGAAATGGCAACCTATTCCAGGATTCTCATCCAAAAAATCCCATGGCTACAGACCACAGGGTCGCAAACAGACATGAGTGAGCGACTGCACACACACACACACACACACACACACACACACACGGACACCAGCCAAACAAAGCCAAATAGCGCCCCCTTCTGTCACGACCTTGCCCCTCCCAGTTCCCTCCCCTCCACACTGGACAGCAGCTGGTCCTCCATCCCGCCAGAGGCTTCCACATCTCCCTGCCTTTGAGCCTGTGAATTTCTAAAATAGTAGAATGTCTCCTACCCTCTCCCCTTTCTGCCACAGGTCAGAATTTTTGTCATTCAGGGCCTTCTCTTAGAAGTCTTCCAGGAATGCCTCCATCGAAATCCATCATCATCCTCTCCTTGACACTCCCAGGACACTTTGCTCCTCTATCGGCAAGTAATACAGATTAGTAATTAATATCAGCACTGCAATCAGAGCTGCCATCATCACCAGGAGACATTCTCAACTGATCCTCTGAATAACCTCATGCAGTAGGTTATATTCCCCTTACTTTACGGACAAGGAAACTGAGTCACAGAGGGTAAAGCCACTCACACAAGGCAACCTAGCTAGGAGGGAACAGAGCAGGCTTGAATTTGGGTCTGCGCAGCTTAAAGACCTCACCCTTCCCCAGATGAGCACCAGAGGAGGCAGGTGAAGAGGTAGGGACCTGTGTGCCCCACCTTGACAGAATGGAGGGAGCAGCATAGCTGCGTGCATGCACACACACACATGTACAGACAGACAGACAGACAGACAGACACATACACAGCTGCTTTCTGGCTTCCCTGAATAGCCCTCTCCTGAATTTCAAAACATCTTCCCTTCGCTGAGTCACCTTCCTGGGAGGAGGGGCAGAGAAATCAATATTCTGTTGCCTATCAAGTCAGTTATCAAATCAACTGGCACTGGCCCCCAAGGCCACAGTCAAAACCCCCGAACCCCATTTCATTACAGTTATAGGAACATTTTCTTTTTAATCACCCCCAAATATTTCTGAGGAAGTGGAAATAAATAAGACTGCCAGAGAGAAGACCAGGCACAGGGTAGCAGGAGCAACAGCCCCGAGCCCATGGAAGGGCAGGGCAGCATGCAGGAGCGACAAGCCCCGAGCCCATGGAAGGGCAGGGCAGCATGCAGGAGCGACAAGCCCCAAGCCCATGGAAGCGCACAGGGCAGCAGGAGCAACAGCCCCGAGCCCAGTGGGGACCACATGATCCTTGTGTGGGCAGTGACTGCCAGGACGGCTACCTAGAGGAGAGTAAGTCACAAGACATGGCAGCAAAAGCCCAGCCAGGAGAGACACAAAGACGGGGTCCTGCTCACCTTCTGTGCAAGACACACGGCCCCTCATCCCTCCCTTCTAAAGAGGCATCAACATTCTGAGGGCCAGGGGGGCTGCAAGCTTATATGGTCTTGAAAAGAACAGCTAGCGTGAAGAGCAGGGGTTGAAGTGGGAGTCAAGGTGGGTGGGGTGGGTGGTCCTGAGGGTGTGATCCTGAGGGTGTCTCTGAAGCTCACTGGGCTGCTATTTCCTTCTCTAGTAAATAGGAATGGAGTTCATAATCCCCTTCTCTAGCTGCTGACTCTGAAAACAGCATGTACCATCGGTCACAATAATGGTGAACAATCAGTAAGCACTTGCTGTCCCAGGCCATTTCCTTAAACCCACTGTGTGGATGATCTCATGTTATAGACAAGGAATGAGTAGCACAGAGAGGCGAGGAAACTTGGTCCATGTCACACAGCCAGAAGGGCACGGAGCTGGGATCTGAACCTGGAAAAGCCCGGCTTCTGAACTGAGTTCCTTCCCCCTTTCCTACCTCCTCACTGGCCTGACAGCTCCAAGTCTTTGGACCCCAGCCACAAACGAATAGTTCGGCAAGATTAATCCTGATGTTCCCTTTGGACCCCGTTGACCCATGACTTTCCATGAGCCATCCTAGCATTTGGCTTCTAAATTAAATCCTCAATGCCCCAAACCCACTAACAAGCACTTAGTTATTAGGTACCTCTTATGATTTTTATATTATGTTCAGAGCAGGAGAGAGAAAGGTAAGACATGAAACTTGCCTGTCAGAGATTCTGGCGTACTTGTGAATAGGATGCAGCCAGGAGGAGGTTAAATTACATACAAAGCAGGAAAAGATAATTTTCTCCAAGAGAGAAAAAAAATTTGACAAAAAAACAATAAAGGAAAAAGAGAGAGAGGAAAAAAAAAAAAAAGACTAGAGACAGAAGCTATGGAGCTCAGGCAGGACTTGAAGGGTAGGTAGGTTTGGGATAGACAGAGGAGACGAGAGCACTCCAGGTGGTCAGAACAGCTTGGGCAAGTGCAAGGATCCAAGTTGGGCCAAGCAAAGCAAATCCTGGGACTTTTGCTAGAGCTATGAGAGAAAAGGGACTTTCTTTCCCTGAGTGTTTCCATGCTGGTGAAACAGAGCTGTCAGCGGAGAATGCTGGCTGAGAACAAAGCCTACCCACACAGAGGAAAACTGAGCTAGGAGATGAGCAGGATGAGATAACATTTGAGCTGCTGGATATAGCCATGCCTGAAGCCAGAAGACCTGGAACTTTCAGGTCATGTGAGCCAATAAAAATCCTTTTTGTTTAAGCTGGCTCCAGGTGAGTTTCTCTCATACAAACACAAGATTCTTGCCCATTGCAAGAGACAGTGACCCCAAATTCTACCTCACTGTGACATCAGTCCCTGAAAAGTCTATTCAAAACTCACACATTGGTTCTTTTCTTTCGTTTGATTCCACAAGGCATCTCCCTGCATCCCAGCACTGAGCACAGAAATATTCACTGAATGAATGAAGTTCCCCCCACAGTCAATGCTTACCTGTCTGCTGAAGTCACATTCACAGCCTTGAATATGAGATGTGGGATAGTGTCTTAACTTTCTGCTATTATCCTCCTTCTGGCCATCACAATCACAGTTAAGTGATTAACTCCAGGAAATGTTTCAGGTATCCACAGCTCTGCAAAGTGCACATCCCTGAAGGGGAGGAGCCTAGATCTGGGCCCATTGTCTATGCCAAGTGACCAGATTGTGCCTGAATTCAATCACCCTCTTGTGAAGTGGCACAGTCGTGTACGACTCCTAGTGACCCCATGGACTGTAGCCTACCATGCTCCTCCATCCATGGGATTTTCCAGGCATGAGTACTGGAGTGGGTTGCCATTTCCTTCTCCAGAGGATCCTTCTGACCCAGGGATCGAACCTGGGTCTCTTGCATTGTAGGCAGATGCTTTACCGTCTGAGCCACCAGGGAATCACCCTCTTAGCTGCAGTAAAATCCGGAGCATGATCCATCCACCCATCCAAAGAGTGTTTGTTGAGCAACTGCTACACAACAGACCTTTTGCTCAAAGCATCTGCCCTGGGGAGTTTCTTTTCCATGAAACAAAGAGGCTCTATCCACACAAGCAGATAAGACCCTGACTAGTGGTCTCCCACTAGACAGGAAACTTGCAAACTTATCTGCTGCCAATAATAATAAAATATTTTGTGGTGGTGGTTTAGTCGATAAATTGTGTCCGGCTCTTGTAACCCCATGGACTGTATAGCCCACCAGGCTCCTCTGTCCATGGATTCTCCGGGCAAAAATACTGGAGTGGGTTGTCATTTCCTTCTCCAAGGAATCTTCCCAACCCAGGAATCGAACCTGGGTCTCCTGCATTGCAGGCAGATTCTTTACCAACTGAGAGACAAGGGAAACCCTAAATCTGATAAATAAAAACACTGTATGATATAATATATGGGAAAACATACAAAATGTTTTCCTCTCCCTAAAAATAATCCCTTCTTGCAGACACCAAGACATCAAATTTGAACCTCGTCAATATCTCTGTTAAACTGGTAAGGAACGTCCTCTTGCAAAAAGATGAAATAATAATCATAGTAATAACAACCTTCTTAGAAAATCATTTACCACGCCAGATTCCAGGCTAAATGTTTTAACTACACTATTCCTTTGAACCCTTGCTATAAACCTAAGAAGTGGGGAACTGGAGGCTCAGAGATGTTAAGTAACTGGCCTGAAGTCATGCAGCAACTGAAGAAACCTGAATTTCTACCCAGATTTGGAAGATTCCAAAACATCTCTGGGCCTCAGCTTTTTCCTTTGAAAAGGAGGAATAAGCAGGACTGCCTTCAAAAGGTTTCTATGTACACTAGACGAGATCATGCCCACAGTGTTTTAGGACGCGTCCTCACTCACGCGATGGGCTTTGCCCAGCGAGATAGAGTGATTCATCTTTAGCGTGCCCCTGACATGGTTCAAGGCGGGTGGGCTCAGGGCACCACGTGCCAGGCCCCGGGGAAAGTAGCCGTCTGTACCCGGCTCTCCCTGCTGCTGTCTGCCGCCAGTGCTCAAATGTCAGTCACCTTCTGACAAGTGCACAAAACAGTTTTGGGTGCCCACAGCCACCACAAGCCCGAGCCTGCTGGATCCACCCTGGCAGGGAGAACTGCCAGGTGGCTCTCTTGCCGGTTGGCTCTCGCCCCTGGCTGCTGCCCAGGGTGACTTAACCGAGTCTGTGCCCGCCTTGCCAAATTGTTGGAGGAGCGACAGCACGGCATTTGACCCAGCCCACCCATGCAGAACACCCACCCATAACCCACGCCATAATGCCCTGGGCACTCCCAGCCAGATGCCTGGCACACAGCAGCTGCCTGTTGGCACAGAGTGGGCAAAGCTGCAGAGAGAATGGGTTACAAGTTATGTTTAAAAAAACAAAAAAAGATGATGATATTGTGTGCTGACGGGTATTTTAATCTGGGTTCAGGCATTCTAGAAATAACAATCATAGCTCTCTCGCTATAGCACTTAATCTAACCTTTTATGTAAAGTAAGAAATTTAACCCTCAGAACATCCCGTGCAGTAGGTACTATTATTAGCCCAATTACAAGTAAGAAAACTGAGGCACAGACAGAATGACTTGCCCATGATCACAGTGCAAAGTAGGACACACTGAACTCAGCTGTCAGCCCATGCAAAACTGCTGTGCGCAAGAAAGGCCCCAAGGTAACAACTAAGAGACAGTCCTGAGGCTGGCACTGTCAAAATTCCTATTTTACAGATGATAAGACTGAGGCTCAGAGAAGCTGAGCAACACACTCAAGGCCACACAGCATTCGAAGCCAGGCTCCTGAACTACATTGCAGACTGCTTCCTGATTATACTGAATTTTGCACAGCATCTGGCTTCTACTCTGTAAAATGCAGCTCTCTCATACCAGCCACTGTTTCCTGCAGAACATGATCCACAAAAGACAAATTCCAGTACAAGGTGGTGAGCTTGATGGAGACAGGGATTAAAAAGCTGTTCCTCTGGCCCCGTGGAAAAGCTCAATGGCCACCAGGTTCCCTCAGGGGGTGGCTTTTCTGCCTTAGAGAAGTGATTATGGGAGGTCGAGCGCTCTGGGTGGCAGGGTTCAGGGCTGCTGAGGCGTCTATGGGAACCCTGAGCACCTCCAGGCCAGACCCCCCGCCACCCAGCTGTGGGGAACCAAGCCTGGGGCGCCAGCCTCCCTCCAGGCCAGATCAACGACCATCAACCAGGGCTTCTCGTTGCCAGGGGCAGGCATGCGTTGAAAAAGCACGTTCTGTTTCACAAAATAACTGCATACTTAGAAAGCAGCACCCAGACACAAAGCACCGGTGGCTCATACGGCCCACGCTCAACGAGACCTCAGCGGGAGCAGGTGGGTTCAAAAGAGCACTCTCCTCAGAGACATCTGCAGGCTTCCCGAGTCTCTGGCCAGAGTCAGGGCCGCGTGGGGATCCGGCGGCCTGTGGGCAGAGCTGGCCGGCTGTTCTCCAGCCCAGGGAGCTTCGTGACAGGCTGAGCTACCCAAAGACAGCTCTGCCAGGGACTCCAAATGGGAGAGGACGGGAAAGCAGCACTCACACTCTCACACGCAACATGTGCACACTCGACACGTTACATTCTTTCACATGTGTACACACACAGCATGGCTCATACGCCCACATGCAATGGGGTGGTCACATCAACATGCTTTCACATGCAACACACGCGCACGCACAACATGCTCCCACACAACACACTCCCCCACAAGACATGTGCACGTGTTCAAAATGCATGCTCACATACTCCCACTACACACACGCTCATACTCACACATGCACACACATGGCTGTCTGGACACACATAGACCCACAGTCACACACCTGTGTCCTCCCCAAGATGCTCAGATACATCCAAGCACAGACAGAAAACGCAGGCAGGACCACAGAGAAACAAGCCCAGACCCCACCACACCCATGACCACCTCCCAAAGACACACACAACTCAAGAACACACACATAGTCATACCCAGTCTCACACGTGGCCAACCCCCAAAAAGCCACAATGCACACAGAAAAAGACACACGGAGGGCCACACCCGCCACACACACCTGGTTGGATGCATATACAGGCTCAGGCGTATGAACAAAGTCACCGCCTCCTGCTCGCGTCCACAGGTCCTCCCACCCGATGGCAGGTCCGAGCGCTCACCCTGGGCAGGGGCATCCAGACCCCGGCAGCAGCACTGTCGTTCCAGCCCAGCCCGGCAGCCTGAGCCCACTCCAAGGGCCTGTCAAGCAGCACCACCGGCAAATAAAGAGCGAATGTGCAAAAATAAAACCGAAAGGCTGTGATAAAGCAGTCCCCTTCCCACAGGACTCCGCACTGACGCAGGTTCTGCTCTCTGCAATAAACATTTTCATTCTAATTTTAAAAGACATTAGCATTACCTCTTTGGCTCTCGATCCAGCCAGACGGTACCTCGCCTGCTGGGCCACTCTCCGGCCCCACTGGGCAGCAAGAAGACAGACGCAGGCTCGCAGGCCTTATGCCCGAAGCCTACAGGTCACCCTGCACGATGGGTGCTGACCCAGGGGCCTGTTGGCCACCTGGCTTTTATTTCACATCATCCTTGCAGGAGCTCACTGAGGCTACACCCAATAAAGCAAAGAGACACGCCACACCCTCAAACATCCCCTGGAATTCTGTCTCACTCCAGCCAGGATCCCTGTGGATCCAGTCGTGCCATCTAATATGAGCACCACACACGAGGAAGGCAGCTTTCAAATGGTGGGTCTGCCCCTTGACAAACTGGGGCGGGGGGCTCAAAGTGAACCAGGCTCTATGTCTCACCCCTCCACCCCACAACTCACCCTGCCTGAAAACTCAAGTCTCACCTCACACTTCCCAGAGTGACCCAATCCTGATTTCCAGGCTTGGCAAGGACTTCAGGGAGAAGGAAACCACAGAATAGTTTGTGAAAGAGAGTGAGCCATTCTTACGAGCTCAGAGGCCAAGACCCCCAAATTCAGCATCCAGTCTCAGCTCTCACCCCATCCTGCTCACCCTTAAGGCCCCAGGCACTCTGACCAGGTGTCTTCTGCAAAGCCACCTCTGAGCCTTTGTTCAAGCTGTTCCCTCCTCCTAGAACAGCTCCCTGTCTCTTTGCCAGAGCTGTACTTGCTGCTCTCAACTTCCAAGTCACTCCCCACCATACCGCTGGGGGCCTAGGGATCCCATGCTGAACGGGGCTGCCCAGTTTCTGCCTTCATTGAGCTATAAAGTCGGTGGCTTCCTTCCAGAAGTTTCTTTGACCTCACAGACTGTGTTGAGTAACTGTCCTCAGCTCCCACAGTCTCCTACATGACGTGAAAGTCGCTCAGTCGTGTCTGACTCTTCACCACCCCGTGGACTATACAGTCCATGGAATTCTCCAGGCAAAACACTGGAGTGGGTAGCCTCTCCCTTCTCCAGGGGATCTTCCCGACCCAGGAATCGAACCCAGGTGTCTGGCATTGCAGGTGAATTCTTTACCAGCTGAGCCACAAGGGAAGCCCCTATGCTGCCCGCTTAAAGGATGGCTCTTCTCAAGCTGGTTTCAGCCACCTGGACCTGGATCTGCCACCCGCTGCTGTGGGAACTAGGGCCTCCCCCAGGGCAGGGGGCAGTCTGCCGCGTCCCTCCAGGTCTCCCTGTGTCTGGCATGGCATTAGCCTGATAGGTGGCTCCTGAGTGAGTAAAGGAACAAAGGGCTTGTGCTGGCTGAGGCGTGGTTCACGGTTTTCCTCTTTTATAACCAAAGAGAGAAACCGGGAAAGGCAGACCTAAGTAAGTCCTTGCTAGAGATAAGATATCTCTGCTTTTTAATATGCTATCTAGGTTGATCATGATGGACGTGAGTTTGAGTAGACTCCGGGAGTTGGTGATGGACAGGGAGACCTGGTGTGCTGCGATCCATGGGGTCGCAAAGAGTCGGACACGACTGAGCGACTGAACTGAACTGACTGAGAGATAGGATATGACACGGGCTCTGTCTGGCTCCCAGCTCTTACCTACTCTGCCCTGGGGCTGGTAGTACAGCCCTCTCCAGCCATTCCCAAATGTTTCCACATTACTATATTAGCAATCAAAGCCCACCGGCCTCAAAAGACGTGGAGTGAAAAAGAGAAAGGCCAGCAGATGGCTCACAGCAGCCTCAGAGCCTTCCCTCCGGGCCTTTTGAATCGTCCCACATCAGTGCTCTCCTGGGTGGTCCCAGTGCCAGGCCCGGCCCGGCCCCACCCCGACACAGGTCTGGACACTGCAGCAGCCCCCCCCTGTCCCCCTGACTCTGCCCTTGCCCTCTCACAATCCCTCCTCTCCACGGTGGCCTGAGAGCTCCTTGCAAAAGGTAACTGCTTCTGTCACTGCCACTCCAGGCTCAAAGCTCTCCGTGGCTTCCTGTAGCTCTCAGAATTAAACCCCTAAATCCTCACCCAGAGTCTCCAGGAAAAGTCCAAACTCTACGTGGTAGCCCAGGAGGTCCTGCCTGATCTGACATCCACCACCTGCTCCAGGCGGACCAACTGAATGAGCCACCAGTCCCCCAGTGTCTCCAGTTCTCATACTCTGCGCCAGCACCATGCTGTTCCCTGTGTCTGAGGCTGTATCCTGGTGGACAGCATGGCGACCCTAATTCCCCGCCTGGGAAGCTCATCCTTCCAGACTCGTGGCAAAGAGTTTCTCTGTGGCTCGCTCCTTCCCACCTCCCGACTCTGAGCCCCTGCTCAGCATGTACCCGGTGCCATAGAAACCTCCATCTTGCGCCATCATGGGTGGTCTTCTCTCCCTGGTGACCCTCTTGAGAGCAGGAGTCCCATCTTATTTATCTAGGGGCTCCCAGATGTGGCCTGGCGTAGACACATTAATATGTATTAGTGATTACTGCTGGGATGAATATATTCTTCAAGCTCCCTCTGTGGCCTGGTGCCTTGCTCTAAGCTCTTGTATTAGTTTGCTTCTAATAAATCAAGCCAAAAGGAAAGATCCAGATGCTTCAGCTTCCTCCCCAACTCCCCGTGCTCCAGTCGGAAGGTGGAAGGCTTGAGGATTAGCATGTGAGCAGTGGAGGGAAGGTCCTCCTCCCAGAAATGACACAGGCAGTGGGGCAGATGACAGGGCTCACCATCTCTAGACAGGCTCCTGAGTACACGCTCAGCCTGAAACAGTGTGGGTCTTCATTCCAAGGCCACCCTGTGGGTCTCAAGGGCCTGAGGCCCCTGCATGACCTTCCTTGAGCTCCTGTGAGTAGTCAGGACAGTGTTAGCATGAGGCAGGCTCTGTGCCCTTTTAAAAAGAGGTGGGACCCTTAGGAAGGGACAGAAAAAACTCCCAGCACAGCGTCCCTAAGAGTGCTGGGTTCTGCCTGATGGGTTGGCAAGACCTCACTTTGAGGATTTAACACTTTATCTTGAGGAAAGAGACTTAGTGTCTGAGGCTAAAATCTTTGGTCCCCTCCAACTACCCTGGACAATTCCAGCTCCAATCACACACCCACCCAGTGGTTGAGCTGGCCCTGCTTTCTGGAAGAAGAGAGGAGGCCAGAGACACTAATGGGAGGTGGGAACTTAACACATCAGAGAAGAGGGACCGATGATAGGAATGCTGTGTGGCCTCAGGCAAGTGACGTTATCTTTCTGAGTCTCAGTTTTCTCATCTTGAAAACGGGTATAAGTTACACAAGCTTCTGAGATTCTACGTAGGAAGAATCTAGTATGGGGTCTGACCTCCCACTCTGTTCCACCCATGAGGGTCATTATAATGATATCTGGGGCAAACCCAACTGGCTTCTGAAGAGCAGGAAGACAGGGCAGAGGGGAAAAACAGAGGCCCAGAGTGGACAAAGAGCCTTGGCCTAGGCAGTTAGGGAACTTGAGACCATAGTCCCAATCCCCTCCAATACCCACTAGACAGGCTCCACTTTAGACCCTCTGGGCTACAAGAGTGTAAACCTGACTCTGGCGACAATAATGTTCTGAGTGTCAGGCCGCCCTTGGTCCTCCACACTGAGATGAGGCTCAGTGGCTTGGATAATTCAGAGGCTATCACTCATCCATGAGACACTCTTATCAGGTGTGGCCAAGCCCCTTGAACTGTCTCCTGCCCCTGACTCACTGCAAGCTCTGTTTGGTTATGGGGAATGTGAAACTTCCTGGTCCCTGTGCCCTTGGGCTTTCTTGGCGGCTGAGAAGGTAAAGAATCTGCCTGCAATGCAGGAGACCTGGGTTCGATCCTTGGGTCAGGAAGACCTCCTGGAAAAGGGAATGGCTACTCATTCCAAGAATTTTTTTTATATTTATTGTTATGTACTCATTTATTTGGCTGTACCAGGTCTCATTTGTGGCATGTGAACTCTTAGTTGCGGCATGTGGGATCTAGTTCCCCTACCAGAGATCGAACCAGGGCCCCCTGCATTGGGAGCACGGAGTCTTAGCCACTGGACCACCAGGGAAGTCCCCGCTCCAATATTCTTCCTGGAGAATTCCACGGACAGAGGAGCCTGGCGGGCTAACACTTTCACACCTGTGCCCTTGCTGGAGGAAAGGGTGGGGAGGCAGCTCAGGGCCTGCGCCCTGGGGGCAGCTCACAGCTCCAGCGCGTGACCGATTTGCCAGAGCTGCCGTGGTTGTTGGGGGCTCCCTCGGTTTTCAGTGCCGACCACTTTAAACAAGCATTTCCTGACTGCACAGGTCTGGAATAGTGTGTCCTCTGTCATGGCTTCAAGATCATGAAAGGGAGCAATATCGTTCAAAGCAGACAAAACAGATCAAGAGGCTGTGAGTTTCCTTGAGCCAGGGAGAGCAAAATAATAATAAAAGTAGTACTATCAATAAAACATTAATTATAATAATAGCAGCTCTAACTTACTGAGCATTAGCTTTATGTGGGACCTTTCTCTCACTTACGCCTCAGTATGGCCCTTCAGGAAGGGAGCACTGTTACACTTATTTTACGAACAAAGAAACATTTAAAATGATGAAGGCACTTCCTCCGTTATCGTATTTTACAGACTAGGAAACAAAGATCCAGAGAAGGCAAGCCACGTGCCTGATGACATACCGGCAGATAACGGGCCAGAATTTAATCCCATGGTTACCTGACCTTCACGGTCTTAACCACAGCCGTTTCCTTCCCAGAAAAATCCATGCCAGTCACTCAACAAACAGCTGCTGAGCCTTTAAGAAACTCCAGGGAGCGTCTGGGGCTGGGGAGACTATGGTGAATGTGAGAGTCTCAGGGCCTTTGCAGCTGACCAGCTAAAGTGGGGACAACAGACACTGAAAGCTCCCTTACTCCCAAGGGTGATGAGGGTCGGGTAGGGAGCTACAAAGGAGACCTTATTGCCAAATTCAGACTGAAATTGAAGAAAGTGGAGAAACCCACTAGACCATTCAGGTATGACCTAAATCAAATCCCTTATGACTATACAGTGGAAGTGAGAAATAGATTTAAGGGACTAGATCTAATAGACAGAATGCCTGATGAACTATGGACGGAGGTTCATGACATTGTTCAGGAGACAGGAATCAAGACCATCTCCAAGAAAAAGAAATGCAAAAAAGCAAAATGGCTCTCTGAGGAGGCCTTACAAATAGCTGTGAAAAGAAGGGAAGCGAAAAGCAAAGGAGAAAAGGAAAGATATACCCATTTGAATGCAGAGTTCCAAAGAATAGCAAGCAGGGATAAGAAAGCCTTCCACAGCGATCAATGCAAAGAAATAGAGGAAAACAGCAGAATGGGAAAGACTAGAGATCTTTTCAAGAAAATCAGAGATACCAAGGGAACATTTCATGCAAAGATGGGTTCAATAAAGAACGGAAATGGTAGGGACCTAACAGAAGCAGAAGATATTAAGAAGAGGTGGCAAGAATACACAGAAGAACTGTACAAAAAAGATCTTCACGACCCAGATAATCACGATGGTGTGATCACTCACCTAGAGTCACACATCATGGAATGTGAAGTCAAGTGGGCCTTAGAAAGCATCACTACCAACAAAGCTAGTGGAGGTGATGGAATTTCAGTTGAGCTATTTCAAATCCTGAAAGATGATGCTATGAAAGTGGTGCACTCACTATGCCAGCAAATTTGGAAAACTCAGCAGTGGCCGCAGGACTGGAAAAGGTTAGTTTTCATTCCAATCCCAAAGAAAGGCAATGCCAAAGAATGCTCAAACTACCACACAACTGCACTCATATCACACGCTAGTAAAGTGATGCTTAAAATTCTCCAAGTCAGGCTTCAGCAATACGTGAACCGTGAACTTCCAGATGTTCAAGCTAGTTTTAGAAAAGGCAGAGGAGCCACAGATCAAATTGCCAACATCTGCTGGATCATCAAAAAAGCAAGCGAGTTCCAGAAAAAGATCTACTTCTGCTTTATTGACTATGCCAAAGCCTTTGACTGTGTGGATCACAATAAACTGTGGAAAATTCTGAAAGAGATGGGAATACCAGACCACCTAACCTGACTCTTGAGAAACCTATATGCAGGTCAGGAAGCAACAGTTAGAATTGGACATGGAACAACAGACTGGTTCCAAATCAGGAAAGGAGTANTGAAAGAGATGGGAATACCAGACCACCTAACCTGACTCTTGAGAAACCTATATGCAGGTCAGGAAGCAACAGTTAGAATTGGACATGGAACAACAGACTGGTTCCAGATCGGGAAAGGACCATGTCAAGGCTGTATATTGTCACCCTGCTTATTTAACTTATATGCAGAGTACATCATGAGAAACGCTGGGCTGGAAGAAGCACAAGCTGGAATTAAGACTGCCGGGAGAAATAACAATAACCTCAGATATGCAGATGACACCACCCTTATGGCAGAAAGTGAAGAAGAACTAAAGATCCTCTTGATGAAAGTGAAAGAGAGAGCGAAAAAGTTGGCTTAAAGCTCAACATTCCGAAAACTAAGATCATGGCATCTGGTCCCATCACTTCATGGCAAATAGATGAGTTAACAGTGGACACAGTGGCTGACTTTATTATTTGGGGCTCCAAAATCACTGCAGATGGTGATTGCAGCCATGAAATTAAAAGACGCTTTGCTCCTTGGGAGGAAAGTTATGACCAACCTAGATAGCATATTAAAAAGCAGAGACATTACTTTGCCAACAAAGGTCTGTCTAGTCAAGGCTATGGTTTTCCCAGTGGTCATGTATGGATGTGAGTTGGACTATAAAAAAGCTGAGTGCCAAAGAATTGATGCTTGTGAACTGTGGTGTTGGAGATGACTCTTGAGGGTCCCTTGGACTGCAAGGAGATCCAACCAGTCCATCCTAAAGGAGATCAGTCCTGGGTGTTCATTGGAGGGACTGATGTTGAAGCTGGAACTCCAAAACTTTGGCCACCTGATGTGAAGAGCTGACTCGTTGGAAAAGACCCTGATGCTGGGAAAGATTGAGGGCAGGAGAAGGGGATGACAGAGGATGAGATGGTTGGATGGCATCAGCGACTCAATGGACATGGGTTTGGGTGGACTGCGGGAGTTGGTGATGGACAGGGAGGCCTGGCGTGCTGCGATTCACAGGGTCGCAAAGAGTCGGACACGACTGAGCGACGGAACTGAACTGATAACACAGAGTCTCCCTTTTCCTAGAGAGCAAGAGAGACTTCATGGCTAAACAAGATGCTTTCCCGGCGCATAGCACTTCTGGCTCTAAAGGGCAAGACAGACGCTCACTGGGCAATCACATAAATCCTTTTTATCATTTAAAATGATGGGTGCCACCAAAGGGTCAGGCGCTGCTACCAGAGCCCAGCGGTAAGACACATATCCCTGTTCTCTGTCCTCACCAACCTTCCAAGCTGGAAGGAGCAGCAGAAGTTACTTACCTGATGAAAAAGCCAGGTTTATGGCACGGTCCTGACCTTCCATAGGTCCTGCCAATTCAGACCCCCCTACACTTCTCCTGACCTTCTGGCCACAAGGAGGTGGCCGGGGCTGCTCACGTGGGACCCACCGCAGCCTTTGCTTCCCCTCCTTTGTGTGTCTCTCAGAATTATCGATTCTGCCACTGGCATGGCCAGGATCATTTTGCTCAGCTTCAAATACCTGGTTCTCATGAATTCCTTGGCCAGAAGGTTATAATGTTTCTCCTAAAACATGAGGGAAAGATTAAGCCTGCTTATGGTTAACACACACTGCACTATGTCCATCAAGCTGCTTGTCTGCTATTGAAAGTTTGCTATTAGATACTTATTTAAACAGCCTTCCAAGGCTTACGAGGAAAGTGCAGCTATGCATTTTTTCCCCCTCTTGGCTGGCGAGAACGACTATAGATAAACATCAATTCGCTCCTGCAGATCACGGTCACAGTAAATAAATTTTTCAGGAAGCCTGAGATCCGCACAAAGGCTCCGCCAAGCTCCCATTTCACACAACATCAATGTTTGGCCTCCAAGAAATAAAAGCTCTAAGGTGCCCGTCACTAGGGCAAAATTATCAATTGTCAAGTCACTTTTAAGAGAGAATAAGGAGCATTTTTTAGGAGACATTTCCTCCTGTAGGGGAAAAAAGAAAGTGGATGGACAGTTATTACACCCACAAACTAACCACTGGGACTTTTCCCCTGAAAGCCCACGCATCCGTCCCCCAAACTTCTGGCCGCTCCCCCACTGCCCCTGGGCAGCAGAGCAGCCACACCTCAGAGCAGCCCCCTCTGGCTGAGTTCAGTGACTTCGGTGCAGCCCCTTCTGGCTGGTTCAGTGACCTCGATGCAGCCCCCTCTGGCTGGTTCAGTGACTTCGGTGCAGCCCCCTCTGGCTGGTTCAGTGACTTCGGTGCAGCCCCCTCTGGCTGGTTCAGTGACTTCGGTGCAGCCCCCTCTGGCTGGTTCAGTGACTTCGGTGCAGCCCCCTCTGGCTGGTTCAGTGACTTCGGTGCAGCCCCCTCTGGCTGGTTCAGTGACTTCGGTGCAGCCCCCTCTGGCTGGTTCAGTGACTTCGGTGCAGCCCCCTCTGGCTGGTTCAGTGACTTCGGTGCAGCCCCCTCTGGCTGGTTCAGTGACTTCGGTGCAGCCCCCTCTGGCTGGTTCAGTGACTTCGGTGCAGCCCCCTCTGGCTGGTTCAGTGACTTCGGTGCAGCCCCCTCTGGCTGGTTCAGTGACTTCGGTGCAGCCCCCTCTGGCTGGTTCAGTGACTTCGGTGCAGCCCCCTCTGGCTGGTTCAGTGACTTCGGTGCAGCCCCCTCTGGCTGGTTCAGTGACTTCGGTGCAGCCCCCTCTGGCTGGTTCAGTGACTTCGGTGCAGCCCCCTCTGGCTGGTTCAGTGACTTCGGTGCAGCCCCCTCTGGCTGGTTCAGTGACTTCGGTGCAGCCCCCTCTGGCTGGTTCAGTGACTTCGCTGCAGCCCTCTCTGGCTGGTTCAGTGACTTCGCTGCAGCCCCTTTTGGCTGGTTCAGTGACTTCGCTGCAGCCCCCTCTGGCTGGTTCAGTGACTTCGGGGCAGCCCCCTCTGGCTGGTTCAGTGACTTCGGTGCAGCCCCTTCTGGCTGGTTCAGTGACTTCGGTGCAGCCCTTTCTGGCTGAGTTCAGTGACTTTCGGTGACTCAGGCTTTGGGTTATTTTTACTTTTGTCAAAGTGGGTTTTTTTTTTTTAAACTACTTTTAGAAGTGGCAGACAAGGCTTGTCTATTATAAAATATTTGTTGCAAACACACACACACACACACATTCACTTGCTCACCACCCCACATACTGCTCCCGTCTATGTAAAAATCTCAAGTCGCTGTGGTGTGAGGGCCAGGAGATGGAAGCTGAGACACCCTGGAAACCAGGGTTTATGTAATGCTCCGGGCTTCGTACTCAGCACTGTTCTGCTGGAGTCAGGAACTCAGAGAAGATGCCATGTTACAGATGGGGAAACCGTGGCATGGAGGAGCCTAAGGAAGGGAGATGGAACCAGAGAAGTGGGACTTGGACATACCTGCATTTGAATCCCAGCTCTACCACCTACAGCCGTGTGCCCCTGGGCAAGTAACTTCAACCTCCTGGAGTCTCAGTTTCCTTCTCTGTAAAATGGGGACCGCAGCAGTCTCTGATTCACAGGATCACTGTGAAGATTAGCTTCTAAATACATACTCATTAGTTTTACTATAATGGGCTCAGATCCTTCTAAATCCAGTCGCTGGCAGGAACCCAGGCTGATATGAGAGGAGGGAGCACTGTTCTGGGAGCAGCAGCACATTAGCCCTTCTCAGCTTGTCACTTCATGCCAGGAACGTCCTCTCAGCCCCTGCTTCTCTATCCAAACAATGAGACCCTGGACTCACAAGCCTTGAGCACCAAAATCCTTATGTGATATCTTCACAAGCAATGAAGGTGCTGATATTATCCCCAACTTATAGAGAGAAAAACTGAGGCTCAGGGAAGAGCAGGTTGTCAAGGACCAAGGAAACAACCACCCCCAGACCTTAGTTCAGCCCTGTTCAGAAACCTCTGCTTCTCCTCTCAACCACAGTAAAGACTTCAAGTCTCAGGTTTTTTCCGGTAGCATTTAGGAGTAACACTTGGAGCCCTTTTTCCTGCCCATGGTTGGGGGAGTCAGCCCCACACCCGCTTTCCACATCCCCAAAGAACTCCTAACAAAGCTCAGAATGAAAAGGACGTGTGCTTGCAACATTTTCCAAAAAGGCTGGTACTGAGTTGGATAGTGCAGCGTTCCCCATCCTCACACACTGAACCATGTCCAGACTATGGCCAGAACCTCTGATTACGACCTTACTGAGAGACAGGGTTTTTGCAGGTGTAATTATTAATAGAAAGATGAGATCATATTGGATTAGGGTGAGCCCCAAATCCAAGGACCACTGTCCTTAAAAGAAGAGGAGAGGACACACAGAGAGAGGCCAACTGTGTAACAGTGAGGCTGAAAGGCGCGACACAGCTGCAAGTCAAGGAGCACCAAGGACTGCCGGCATCATCCAAAGCTCCCTTAGAGCCCCTGGAGGGAGGACGGCCCCTGATACCTTGATTTCAGATTTCTGGCCTCCAGAACTGTGAAACAATACATTTTTGTTGTTTTACGCTAGTTGCTGGTAATCTGTCACAGCAGCCTTAGGAAACTAATCCAGTGCTATTCTATGAAAATTACACAGAACCATGAGTGACAATAATCTGGGCTTTTGGAAAGTTCCAGGCCAGCTGGGGTGAAAAATCAAAATGGGCCCTGTCAGTTGGACAATCAAGATGAGGTGGCCCAGGCCTGTGCCCCTTGATGGCCCCATGGAGTTTCCCCCTGTACTGGAGGGGTCGGACTGGGAGTACAGGCCATCCAGTTACACTTGACCTTGGCCAGCACTGACCCCAGCTACGTCTCCTCCAGACCTTAGTGAAAAGGGCATGGCTGAGTCAGGAAATTTACCTTGGCAGCTTTCAGGCTGTAAATATCACTTCCTTCCCCTGAACAGCAACACCGAGGCCAACCTCCCGGAATTATTTATTGCCAATTGCCTCTTCCTGAGGCCATTCTCTGTATCAGCACTGTACCCAGTCGCCTTGCCTCTGGCTGGAGTGGGCTCAGTGACTCCTTCGGTAACAGGTGTGCAAAGTGAGGCTGGGAGTGGCTCCCATTAGCTAGGACACGGCACAGCCAGATACAGACCGCAGCTTGCTGGACTCCATCACCCGTGCCTCCAACCCAGAAGATAAAGAAGGCAGTAACACATGGAGAGGCTGTGGCATACAGCAGGAGCTCCCTAAATACTGACGCTTGTTCTGGAACCTTCAGTTTGGCGATGGCACTGTTTCTCAGCACCTCTCCTGAGATAAGTGAGAGAAGGGAGAGAACCCCAAACCAGTCTTTTACAATTAAAAGGAAAGAAAACCAGTAGAAAAACAGATTAGACTATGGCATCTTTGAAAAACCACCAGACAAAATAAAGGAGTTATATCTTTAATGCCAGGTGCCTTGTCCCCCAGGGAATTTTCATGAGCTCTGAGTGGGGGTGGGAGTTTGGGGGTTTTGCTGTTCACTGTAACGTGCTGGCTCAAGGAGCTTTCCATTTGACCCTCATTGGAGACAAGAGATGGGGAATGTGGAAATCATCCCAAGTTACAGAAAAAGACCATGAGAGGTAAAGGGGCCTCCCCAACGTGGCCCAGCTGAGAACCCAAATCAGAAATCTAGCTCACTCAGGATGCTCCCTCACTGGGCCCCTTGCCAAGTTCTGTCCCTTCCACACCAGACATTCACCAATGTCCTGAATTCAGCCACTTCCATCCAAGTCCACCCCCACAACTCTGCTCTAGTCCCCCGTGATTGCTCACCAAGATGCTATAGTAGCCTCCACTTGGGGCTCACCTCTGCCCTGCTCTGCTCCACACACCGCCCAGAACTACCTTTCTCAAATATTCTATCCACACCACTCCTCTGCTCAAAACCCTCCATAGCTCCCCATCACCCTCAGGACGAAGTCCAATTCCTCACTCACTCACGAATCTCCCTGGGATCCCTTTAGCCTCAGTTCAGTTCAGTCACTCAGTCACATCCAATTCTTTGTGACCCCATGGACGACAGCACACCAGGCCTCCTTGTCCACCACCAACTCCCGGAGTTTACCCAAACTCATGTCTGTTGAGCTGGTGATGGACAACCATCTCATCCTCTGTTGTCCCCTTCTCCTCCTGCCCTCAATCTTTCCGAGCATCAGGGTCTTTTCAAATGAATCAGTTCTGCCCATCAGGTGGCTAAAGTATTGGAGTTTCAGCTTCAACATCAGTCTTCCCAGTGAACCCTCAGGACTGATCTCCTTTAGGATGGACTGGTTGGATCTCCTCTAGCCTACTCTGTCTTAACAGAAAAAGAGATGGAGGGCCAGAGTGACTGGGTTCTGCTTGTTTAATGTGCAAGAATTACCATCCTGGTTACCTTCCCAAATGCACCTGCTCTAACCTCTGAGCCTTTGCACCCATTGTTTCCTCTCCCTGGAATGTCCCTCTGTCCTCTGCCTCACACTCACCCAGCAAAGCCTAGTCATCTTCCAGCTCTCAGTTTAGGTGCTGTCTGTGGCAGAAAGCCTCCTAGCCGCTCTGGATGTCCTCTATTACAGCACACACCATCCTGCACAGGAAACCAAGAGCTAAGCAGAACTTGAGCACAGGAGATCACATGCCCCACAAAGCCATGTCAGGGCATAAAACTTGGAAGGGGCTTTGCTCCTTTCAACATACTCTGCTCAGAGCTCTGAACATCAGGGCGGTTAGGTAAGAGTTTCCAATGCTGCCAGCGATTTTTGTTTCCTGCCAAGTGTTATCAGTTTTCTTATTTAGTCCTCATTATCCCCATTTCTCAGATGAAGAAAGTGAGGCTTGGAAAAGAGAAATCACTGGCCCGAGGCCACAGTCTGGAGATTTGTAGGGCAAGGACTCCACCACGCATCTCACTGCAGAACCTGTGCCACATCGCCCTGAAAACAGCAGCTGGGCAAGAAAACTCAAAGGAACTATAATCACCACCACAGGATGCTAGAGGTGGGAAGGACCACACCTCCACCTGGAACAACCCCAGTTCCTTTTCCATCCTGTGCCTCAGTCTCCCCACCTGTAAAATGGGTATAATGAAACCAATACTTCAACGTCCTCGTATAAGCCAAAGGAGTGGGGAGCGGAGGGGGTCGTGACTTCTGAGGTCAGCAGGTCACTTAGGAGCAGCCAGGTGGGAAGCCTAGGCTTACCTCTTCCCTATCGAGTTGTCAGTCACTTTAGCAGTCACCTGCGGTGCCCACCTAAGGGGTCAGACGTCAGGTGACTGCATGAAGGAAGCGAGCTTCCTGGCTCTGCCAGCATCCAAAGAGCAGACTCAGGGATGCATGTCTAGAGGAAAAAACTCAGGGTTTGGGGCCAGACACTCCCAGGTTTTGTGTCTCACCTGAACCACCTGCCAGCTGTGAGTCCCCTAACCTCTCTGAGCTTGCTTTCCTCCGCATAAAATGGTGACGTCACATCCGTCTACTTCATGAAGCTGCTGTGTAAACCTGAGTTAATGTATCACAGAATAAGGGTTCAGCCCATTGTATCTCTCATGATTAATGAAGGGCTTTCAGTCCCTCGTTTTTTAACACTGAACTTCTTATTGTGAGATAATTGTAGATTAATGCAGCTATAACAAAGAATGCAGAGAGATCTCCCATACCTTTCATCCGCTTTTCCCCTTGGTAATAACTCACGAAGTAACAATACGAAATCACAGCTAAGACACTGACACCAATTCAGTCAACATACACAACATTTCTATCACCATAAGGGGCCCTCACACTGCCCTTTTGTAATCACACCTACTTCCCTCCCTGTTCCCAGCCCTAGTCTGTTACCCATTTCTGTCTTCTCAAGAATGCTATATAAATGGAATCATCTAGTATGTCATCTTTTTTGAGACTGGCTTTTTTTACTCAGCATAGTTCCTTCAAGATTTATCCAAGTTGTTAGTGTACCGTGCCTGGTGTATTTTATTGCTGAGTAGTGTTCCACGCTATGGATCCACCAGAGTTTGTTCAACCACCGACCAGCTGAAGAACATCTGGGTTACTTTCACTTTGGGGCTATTATGAATACTGATGCTGTGAACATTTACGTACAGGTTTTTGTGTGAACTTAAGTTTCCATTTCTCTGGGATATGGCCTTTCCCAGAGGAAATATTAAACCCCTACAGACATATTATTTCATTGATTCAACCAATATTTATTGAGCACCTACTATGTGCGGGAGCTGTTCTAGGTGCTGAGGACAGAGCCGCAAAAGAGGCTGACAAAGGCCCCTACCCTCTCAGGTAACACAGAACTGAATAACTGTGCAGACAACTTGAAGCCCACTTTACAGCAATACATAGAGAAATGGATAGAATTCTCTGACTAACGATAAAACTAGCACATGCTCCCATGAGTTAGGTCAAGTGTCAAACACTTGAGTGCATTTCCTCAAGGAAAATGCATTATCTTTTGGTTAAACCTGCACTGCCTGAAGGTGAAGCAACAAGTCAAGGAGCCAGAACACCCTGTGCCAACTCTTCATTCAGGGCGTTTTCTTCAGAAAGCTCCCTGTCATCCTGAAATGAGCCTACGGTGTTCCCATTTCAAATGGCCTTCGGAAGCACCGACACCATCGCCTGACAGCTTGAATTAACAGTGAGCAACATTTCTTGAAAATATTTACGGCACACACATTATCACTTTTAATGCTCACAAACCATAAACTACTCCTGGAGATAATGGCACTACTAGCCCATTTTACAGAAGAAGAAACTGAGGTTACAAGAGGCTAAGGAACTTGCCAAAGGGCCTACAAACCGCTGAGCAAGGCAGAGGAAAGTGATCTGATGGCCTAAAAAAGGAGCATTCTTCCTCTCTTGGTCCTGCACCCACTTCTGTGATGTTAACTGTCCCCCTCCCCCGGGCACCACATACCTCATTAAAGGCCCTGGGCAGTGATGGTTTCCAATATAAATTGAACAGTTCCTTACTAACTATGAAAGACCTAAATGCTGATCACCTCAATCGATACGTTCTAAGCTGTCATCGTTATAAAAAGAAATAATAAAGTCAGCTGAACTCATTCCCTGTGGTCACAGTGTTTCTGTCCTCAATGCACCTTTGGCCACCCGATTCCAGACGCCAGTGGACTCAGCATTTCCTCTGTCATGAGATAAACTCCATCTTAAGTCCTGAACTCCTGACATCCATTGCTCTTGTGACAATAAAAATGCCAGCCATGATATAGTAGGAATATTTAACCTCCAATGTCACCAATATCTTCAGCAGTTGCAGAAAGGTTGTTTTTGCTCACTGACAAGGGGATTGGAAGCTAGTGGACGATTACTGTGCCTACTGTCAGAGAAGCCCCAACATGCTGCTGTGTTGCTTCCAGGTTAAGGAGAAGGAACCCAGGAATTATGCTGCTGGAATAAGGCTGGGCACAAGCTAGGAAACTCTGGCTTCCCCATCTGTGCTTCTGTTCCTCAATTTCTGATCTCATGTGGTTAAGACATCTCCCAAACCAATGCCTGGCACAGAAAAGGATTTCTATCAACATTCCCACACAATTTCTGATCTCATGTGGTTAAGACATCTCCCAGTCCAATGCCTGGCACAGAAAAGGATTTCTATCAACATTCCCACACTTAACAGCAAGGAACTGAGCATCTGTTTTGTGCAGGCCCTTGTTCGGAGGTGGGGAAACGGCCGGGAGCAACACTTCTCAGACCTTGCCGTTCGGTGGGGGTAGATAGACCCCAACCCAATAAACAACCGATACACAATTACAAATTGAGACTAATGCTGGGAAGAGAACCAAAGGGTGCTGATAGAAGGATAAAGGAGGAAAACATGCTTTAGCAAAAATGGTCAGGGAAAGCTTCTCTGTGGGGACAAAGGAGCTGAAGGGACCAGCCAGGGGAAGAGTATCCTGGGTAGAAGGAATGGCAGGTGCACAGAAGCTAGGGCACGAACAAGCCTTGAGGATTTCAGAAGCTAGAAGCATTCAGGGAAGTCTCTAGCTTTATCTTCTCTCATGCTCCCCTTCTCGCTCACTAAGTCCCATCCTTACTCTCTTCCAAGATGTTCCTCAAACCTTCCTAACATATTTCCCCTTCAGGGAATGCCCAGAACCCCCTCCCACAGCCTTCTGCATGACCTGCTCCAGATGTGTACTGGTAAATGCTTAACAACCAGATCACTGGGAAGAAAGCTCGAATTGGTTGCACTTGCCAATTTCCATGGAGTAAGTACTCTGACCCTGGCTGGCTTCAAGCTACCAAGCACATATCACTGAACAAGGAGCTGGGAGCAGATGGGCATAACTGGCTCTCTCGTGAGACTGCACAAGCCAATTCCAGCACACCACTGGCCTGCTCCCTCATTTCATTCAGATCTTTAAACTTCACCTCTTGAGAGAAAACTGTCTGCATTTCCCCCATCAAAAGCAGCACCCCCCAACAATCCCCACCCTCTGCCATGGTTTATTTTCCTTCCCCTCCTCTCACACCTGGTATTCATGTGTTTCTCCAGCACCTGTCTCCCCTGACTAGTGGGGAAGCTCCATGAAGTAGGGAATCACTGGCATCCAGAACAATGCCTGGCACATAGCAGATGCTCAATAAACATTGCGACATGAGGAAAAGACAGGGCTAGGTCTCGTTGCTCATGGCTTGGTGACTCTGATGTAGACACTGACTTTCCCCTGGGAAGCTTCTGAGTAATTGGACAATGACACTGATTTGTGTTTTCAGATGCCTTCTTTGGATGCTGGGTAGGGAGAAGCCCAGAGTAGGTAAAAGCTGAAACCAGGAGCCTCCTAAAGGTGCTTCAGTGGCAAAGAGTGAAAAAGATGGAGAGACACCCCTCAAATGCCTTCCAGGAGAATCCTCAAGACTGGGGGTGGGGAGGCATGGGGACCCTGATGACACCTTGAAGCCTCCCCAAATCCCTTCTACCCAGCAGGAGCCCTTCCAGAAGGGGGTCGTCAGGGACCCTGGGTGACAGCAGGCCCAGCAGGCCATCTGCCAACCCACCCACCACGTGGTTCCTCATTATACAGTGCAGTCACCGCTGCCAAGCCTTTGGAGCCACTCTCATACCGTTTGCTTTTAAAATAGAAGTTTCCTGTGAAACTGCAAATAATTCATTGCTGAGAGTCCTTAAAATGTTCACAGGTATTTAAAATGCTATATAATCAAGTTCACAAAAATATAAAGTGTAAGCGTTAAAATACTTTAATGTTCTAATTAAAAACGACCACTTACGCCCTGGCACCGATTCCTGTTTACTATTTCCATAATAGCCAGTGGCCTGCCCTGGAAAAGAAAGAAATTTTTTTAATTGGCCTTAAAAAAACGAAAAAGTTAAGTTTGCTCTATCCAGTGATGCGCTGAAGAAACTAAACTCACACTCACAAAATATCCACAAGTTGCCAACTGCTAAGGTATGCGGGCTGGGGAGGGCATCTGTGGGCCTCCCAACCTGCTCCCCTGGAAGCAGGGACTGGGCAGGAATAGGAGAAAAGGGAGCAGACAACCTTTATATCAGGGCTGTGAGAATGGCCACTACCCCAGACGCTACCAACCACCCCACCTCATCAATCAGGTCCTCACTACTCGAGGCCTGGAGGGAAGCTGTATCTATGCGTAAGGTTTAAGGGGGTGAGTCAAGGCTCTATCTGCTCCATAAACCCCAGCCTCTGTCAAGCAGTCATGATGCCTCTGCTGGCACAGAAAAGGATTTCTATCTGCTGTTCCCTCACCCTTCCCCTTGCAAAGGTCTACTCAACTTTCCATTCCTGGCTCAAATGTCACCTCCTCAAAGAAGCCTTCCCTGATTATCCTCACTTCAGTATTCAATGACATTGCCCTGTTGGCTGGTCTGCTCTCCCTGTTCTTCTGTGCCAAAGGATGGCCTGTCACCCTGGTCCCCACCAAAGTCATCTTGAATGAGTATGTTCTCTGGACCAAATGTGGGCTGCCCTGTTGACAGCAGCTTGAGTGGTAGGTAAGCCCCACCCTCAAACTTGGCTCCCAACACATGAATTCCCTTTCTGGCAGAGTGTGCCATCTGTAATCATATATTATCTGTTTGCTTGTTCAGTGACCCCTCTTCCTCTGTGCTACAATTTTATAGGTGCCCAGGACCCATCTTTGCACACATAGTAGGTGCTCATTAAATAACATGGGAAATGGTTTCTTAGGTTCATGAATCTCAGTCTTCCTTAGAAAAAAATGCCCATTTGGCTTATTTATTAACTCATTCATTCATTCAACAACACCCTCCCCTTACCAAGGTCTCTCTTTGAGTTAAGCCCTGGAGATATCACAAGATGCATTGACCCTGGGGCCCCCCAGAGTCCTTCACCCCAAAGGGTTCTGCTTCCTTTTCCATCTGCTCCAGTCCCATGGACCGGTCAGCTCCTGAGCCTTGGACACTATCCCCTAGAAGTCCAGGATCCAACATCTCTCCCCTCCATGGTCTCCTTGACCTTCTAATTCCCTGGCCTTCTGGTTCTTGTTCTCAAAGGCCTCTCACACCTGCGCCCTCCTTTCTCATTTCTGCCCTACTTCTGGGCTACACCACTAATCACCAGCATGCTGGCTGCCCCCTGTTCCCACCCAATCTGACACAGTGGTTCTCAACTGGGGTGGACTGTGTCCCCCAGGGGACACCTGGCAACATCTGGAGATATTACTGACTGTCACACTTAGGGTGGAGGCAGCTGGCAATTCGGTGGACAAAGGCCAGCGACGCTGCTTAACATCTTACAATGCACAGGACGTGCCCCCACAGGAGGTGCTCAAACACCTCTGCCTGCTGAAGTTTCAAATCCGGAAATGCCCCAAATGCAACCAGTTCAGGCCATCAGCCTTTTACTTGGGCTGCTTCCAGTCCCTTTACTTTTGCCCTACAATCTACTGTGGTTTCCACTTTCCCTCTTTTCTCTTTTCCCTTCACCTCAGCTCGATGCAGAAGCCTGAACTGCTCTGTCCACAATGTAAGCAGAGACAAAGATGCTACCAAGCTATCTGCTGTCCCTGTACAGATGCCCCCAACCTGCCCGGGGGCAGTCCTGCTCTTGTGCAGCAGGTTGATTTCAAACGACAAGATAAAACATTCTCCAAGCTGAAAACCTAAAAACCTCCTTAAGAAAGTCAAACACAAAAATCACCTATAATCTCCACTACCCAAAGAAAATGCAGAAGAGACCTAGGAACTCTTCCACTCAGGAGTGAGGGAGCTGGAACGTGTACACACACCTCCTGAGATTGAGGGCTGATCCCAAGAGCTATCCAGCACTTCTGGCCTGCCCACTCTCAGGTAGTGGTCAGAAGCCCCCTGGGAACAAAGACATCGCCAGAAGGTGAAAGCTTGTCAGAGGACACTGCAAAGTCCCAGGAGACCGACATCAGAGTTCTGTTCATCTGCTTTTGCCTCTGCCTCAGGTTACACAGAGAACAGCCCCGAACCCCAGAATGAATTCTCACTGCATCCAATAACCGCCCCTCATTTCCATTTGGGGATCCCTGCCCCATTCCATCCCACTCCCTCCCAACTGCCGTGAACAGTGCTTTTTTGGCAAGCCAACATCAGAATCTTCTTCTTGTGGGTAGAGAAGTCCCTCCTTACATGAATCTTGGTGGGAGGCCAAGTCGGTTTCTGTTGCTTGCAATTAAGAGTCCTGGACAGGGTTCCTCACACACTCTAGGGAGGAAGCTCAAGACCCAGGTCTAAGCATGAACAAGTCTCATTCATCTGGCTGGAGAGGCTCTGCTTGTCACACTATGTGCTGCTCAGCTTCAGTTTTTAGCCACATAACCATGTGCTGAGGAAGTTTCCCCGGAACAATAAGTATCATCGGTCTTTCTCTTCTTAAAGAACATGTTCCATAATTTTTTTTTTTTTAATGAAATCACGTGAACTTTCCTTGGAACAATTTGGGACACCTCCTTGAGAAAGCTAGAGTCCAAGAGGGTATTTGCAAACCTTGGCCAGACTCTCTGGGCAGATGACAGGCAAAGGCAAACTGGAGGATCGTGACCCCTGGTGACCCCACAGCTGCAGTAGCTAATCAGGACTGATCACAGAGTTGTGGCTAGGGCTGGTCACTGGGTCCCAGACACTAAATCCACTTCTCAAAAGTGCTGCCATTACCAAGGCACCTTTATTATTCATTTAGTACTTATAACTACAACTATAACAGGTCCTGTTTATTGAAGAATTACTGCGTTGGGAGCTGTACCAAGAACTCAACATCCACATCACTGAATCTTCACAGAAACTCTGTGATAGTTATTATCAACAGTGCCTCCACTTTAAAGGTGAGGAAAAACTTACCAGCAGTTTGTTGAGTACTTACTATGTACCAGGCACTGTTCTGAGGGTCTCACACTGATTCATTTCATTCATTCCTTCAACAGATATTTGCTGAGCACCTACTACATGCCAAGTCCCATTTTAGCTGCTAGGAAGACAGCAGCAAGCAAAAGAGGCAAAAACCTTGCACTGCTGGGGCAACCATTTTAAAAGGAAGAAACCAGTAAACAAGGCAAATAGTTAAGAGCATGTTACGTGCTAAGGAAGAAAAAAATATATAGCATGGAAGAGAAGAACGGGGTGTGTGTGTGTGTGTATGTGAGGTGAGATTTTACTTAGGGTAGCCAGAGAAGGCTGCCCTGACAAGGTAACTTCTGAGTGAAGACTAAAGTGAAAGAGTAAGCAGGTGGCTGTGCCAGGGAACCCAGGACTTCTGTCGCTAGGTCAGATAGTTCTTTCCACTGAGATCCCTCAGTGAGCAATGACTTGTGCCTAAATTAAGATGCTTGTGAGAGCCTGCCTGTCACCTAGGAGAGATGGGAAGTGAGTCAGGCTTCCTCCTACATAGTCCCAAATCCACGTGGACACTCCCAGGCTTGAGCACACACACAGGTGTGCATGTAAGCCCTTCTGCCTCCCCGACAATGCAAGTGCAAGAGCAGTGTTGCTGAGGGATGTGCAGCGATTAAGCTAATAAATAAAGCTGCCCAATCGATGGTTCCTGGAGCAGAGCACTGGGGAATGAGAAACTGCTACTCGTGTCAGGAAAATCCAGCTTCTCAAAGACTGACCAAATCTACAACCTCAACCAACAGCAACAGGTAAGAGGGGCTGAGCGGGGAAGAGAGGGGCTGGGGCCTGAGAAGGGGCTAAAGCCACCAGGTACAGCTATGTGACTGCAGGCAAGTGACAGGCCCTCTCCGAGCCTTATCTGTAAAAGAGGGGGTGGGAATGCCAGTCACTGCTTCAAATGCCAGTGTAGGTCCATCCGGTGAATGTCACAGCACATCACAAATAGCACGACAACTCTGACCAAGTATCACACGCCTGTGGCATAAACTTAGAGGCTACGAGATGGTCTAGAGGAGAAAGTAAATCTCCCACTCAGCCCATGTGCCCCTGCCAGGGGAAACCAACTACTGTTAGCAATGACTTATGAGTTCTTCTGGAAAGTTCTATACCAACAATTATTCTCACTAGCTTGTATGTGCAAAGAGCAATTTGTGTGAGGTAACTGGCTTGCAAAAGGCAGTGTTCAGACTGGAAGCCCTCACATCTGATTTCTCAGTCCAAGGACCCAACTTCTGTGCTGCCCTGTTTCTAGCTGTTCCAGTCTGAAGGGAGTCTGGAAGACCAGTTCACAGATAAGCAAGGTTCCACCACAGAGAATCCCTCCACTCCCCCTGGGACCAGGCCACCACCAGCTTGGGGCTACAGGTTGGGGCCCCAGCTGGCCCAAGCACCATCTCCTCTTCCTTAGCCACCTGGCCACAGAGCAGACCCGCTGAGTCTATCCCCTTCTCCCCACTTTGTGTCCCTAGTCCATGCTCTCATCACCATTCACTGGATGGCCACAATAGACCGCATTTCCTACAATCCACTAATCTCAGCTTGACCTTTGCTAAAGTAAAACTTGAACAAGCCACTCCTTTGCTCAGAACTTTTCCAGAGCTCCCCTCGGCTGCTGCTACTGCTGCTAAGTCACTTCAATCACTGGATGGCCACAATAGACCGCATTTCCTACAATCCACTAATCTCAGCTTGACCTTTGCTAAAGTAAAACTTGAACAAGCCACTCCTTTGCTCAGAACTTTTCCAGAGCTCCCCTCGGCTGCTGCTACTGCTGCTAAGTCACTTCAATCGTGTCCGACTCTGTGCAACCCCATAGACGGCAGCCCACCAGGCTCCCCTGTCCCTGGGATTCTCCAGGCAAGAACACTGGAGTGGGTTGCCCTTTCCTTCTCCAGTGTATGCAAGTGAAAGGTGAAAGTGAAGTCGCTCAGTCGTGTCCGACTCTTAGCGACCCCATGGACTGCAGCCCACCAGGCTCCTCCATCCACAGGATTTTCCAGGCAAGAGTCCTGGAGTGGGGTGCCATTGCCTTCCCCCTTCTTCCCACCTAACCCAGCCTGTTTGCCTGTCCAGTCTTCTCTTCTGACTCCCTCCCTCCTGTCACCCATTCATGCACCACGTGTCCTTATCTAGTTATCCAGCACACACGTCTACAGGCCTGAACTCGCTGCCCCTCCCACCTGATGCTCTCTTCCCATTTCTGATTTCTCCTTGCTCAGAGAGACTTTCCTTGATTACCACTGAAATGCAATGTTCTTGTTATTTTTCCTCAGCGTTTTCTCACAAAACTCTACATGTTTCATAATTATATGCCTTGTTTTTCCTTCACTGCCTGCCTCCCCCTCCCCTAGACCAGAATGTATACTCTTTGTGGGCAAGAATCCTGTCTGTCTCAATATCAGCTTCATCCCTGATGGCCAGTGCAGTACCTGGCACACAGTGTGGGCTAAACTGTTCACTGAGTGAGTAAAACGGCCAGAAGCAACACCCTTCACAATGAACCTTCCATGCATTCAATCTGCTTCCTGGCCCACTTTCATACTATTGTTTTGAAAATCTCATAGAGGATAGGGCTGAAAACCTCAGCCACCCCCAGTGGTAAAACACCTCTGCCACCCCGCCCCGGTTATTGCCAGGACTCCCTTTGTCCTCCCTTCTTCTGTGCTGTTACATTAAGCAAAATTTCTCCATTGGCAAATAAATGCTTTTCCCATCAATAACCACAGATGACTAAATCAAACCTTTAGCTGCTGTTCTTATCTCTTAAACAGATCCATGGATTTCCCAGCTAATCAGAAGGTGAATCAAAGGCTGCCATTTGAGGTGGGAGATAATCCGGTCAATTCTTCCAGGAGGAGGGACCTGGGTGGGAATTTGCGTATGGCTCCCAAAAAACAAACACTCTTGTAAATAAAGCCGGCCTCCATCCTGTCTCCACAATGCAACTCTTATTGAGTGAGTCAGGTGTTTGGCTGATTAAAAATTGATCCATTTCAAAATCTAATCAACAGAATAGGATTCTTTCATACGTTATCAAGAGAGCTGCTGACATCGAAAACCAAACCTGTTATTAACCCATGAACTCCAGTGACCTGCTGCTTGCCGCTCTGCAGGACCGTAAATTATTCAGTGGTCCAAGACCAGGGCTGGCGAGCCTGATGGATTTAGACGAGGGCGCAGTCCAGTGGGTTCAGGTCGATGGCGTGGCCCCGCCGGTCCCCAGGGGCTGGGTTCCAGACACTCGGGTTTTTCGTATCATGACTACGAATACATTAGCCCTGTCCACCTGGGCTTTGCCATGGCTGTGCCTTTGACGGAGAAGGCTGTCTCAACTTCCCAAGCAGGGCAGGCAGGCTCCCCAGGCCTCAGGGAGCTGCAGGGCTGGGGAACAATATTACCCCTAATTCCCAAGTTAATAAATTATTTTCTTTGAACTACAGAAAAGGAAAAAATAAACAAAGACAAGGGGAGCCTGGCTACATTTTGCAAACAGTTAGGAACAGGCAATACAGTCAGTTCAAATATTTTACCTCCTCGTGCAAGGAAGAGCTCTGTTGCAATGGGACTGTTTAAAGGAGGAGATGAAAAAAGCCAGCCATTGGCTGTTTATGTGTCTAGCAGGACCCACAGGGGCCATGGACTCTCTCACCAACTTCTGGACTCTTTGACCTTGAATTAAAGCTTCATTAAGAGCCATATCTTATAAAAACAAGACCAGAGCAAATAAAGGATTTTTTAAAA
This sequence comes from Oreotragus oreotragus, assembly GCA_006410675.1. Lineage (NCBI taxonomy): Eukaryota > Metazoa > Chordata > Mammalia > Artiodactyla > Bovidae > Oreotragus > Oreotragus oreotragus. Next base: position 87,394 of record SJYX01017395.1, read on the forward strand.
GGACACATACCCACGCCAAAGTTTCCATATTGCTAAGCAAGCAGGAAATCCAGCGGCAGCAAAGGCTGTACTTGGCATTATTTGGGGGCCCGTGTTCCACAGTTGACCTGATTAGAAAGGATTTACAAGGGAAAATGTAAGAGTCCCAGGCAGGGCTGGAAGAAGACAGCAAACTGGGAGAAGACATCTGGACCGTCTGACAAAGGAGACTGAGGAAAGTCACTTCCATGAACAAGCAGACCCCTGCAGAGTGTAGCCACCATCATGGGCTCCTGGAAGCAGCTGCTGGGAGAACCAGCAAGGCTCTGTGGGCCACGCAGGCAAACAAGGTTCCAACCTAAGCTCTGTATTTCCTGGCTACATGAGTTTGAGAAAGTGACTCAATTTCTCACCCACTAAATGAGAATAACAAAACAGCCATGTATTTTAAATCCAGCTATGTATTTTAAGGTAACCTTTATAAGGAAGTGAAAGTCAGTCGTGTTCGACTCTTAGCGACCCCATGGACTATATAGACCATGGAATTCTCCAGGCCAGCATACTGGAGCGGGTAGCCTTTCCCTTCTCCAGCGGATCTTCCCGACCCAGGAATCAAACCAAGGTCTCCTGCATTGCAGGCAAATTCTTTACCAACTGACCTATCAAGGAAGCCCTTTATAAGGAAGGCACACGGGAATTACTCAAATGCTCAACAAATGGAATCTGTTGTTTTTGTTGTTAATATTACTGCTATTATTACGCTGGGTGTCAGTAGTGAATCAGCACCCTCCTCAATTGCACTATCCCTACCCAAATCCTGGACCTTCATGTAACAAGCAAATGTGACCTTCCTCTCCAGCACATCAGGCTGAGTGGGAAGCCCAGAAAGCACCTATAGAACGTGTTTAAGCTTGAAGGCCCAGGTCCTGGGTTAAACTTCAAGCCCTGCAACCTGCTGGCTTTCTAACTTTGGGAAACTGAATTCATCTCTCTAAACTTCAGCTTTCAAAACTTGAAAAAGAAGAGATGACAGTAATACAGATCTCTTGGAATTCACTTATTCGCGCAGTTCCTGGCAACAGTAAGCCCCAATAAATGCTGATTATCATCAGCAGCATTATTCAGACTCAGTTTCCCACTTAATCAAGAGATTATTTTGTTCATTTACTAGTGAGAATTGAACCTGGCAGGGGCCTCTTGCTGAGTGGTCCTGGGCGAGTCACTCCACCTCTCTGATTCCTGGGTTCCTCACCAATAAGGGTAAAAAAATGACAATAAAAATTCCAAGACAAGGAATTTGACTGACTTCATAACAATACTCTATCTGACTTCCTAACAATACTATTCCCTCAGCATGTAGAACAATGCCCAGGCTACAACAAGCACATAATGAAAGGAAGAAAAAAATGAAGCACTACTTAAACATATTTGCTTGATGAGTTCTTTTCCAGAAAACATGTGTCCAGTACAAGCTGTCAGCACCAAATGGACATACAAGGAAGGTGAACATCTCCCTCTCCAGAACTAAACCCAAACTCTGAAGACCCCTTGTTGCTAGCGTAAGCCGCCAGCCTGCCCCCGCCTAAGCAGCCTGGACACTTTGGCTCTGTTCCAGAGAGCATCCAGGAGGCCAGAGAGAGGCTGTCTCCCCAGCCAACAAACTCTTACAGACCACCAGGAATCCTCTCTTAAATAATAATATATTTATAAATCTGAGACCCCTTCTGACCTCTTCTCAAAGCAAAAGCATCCTCTGAAGGCCCCAGGATGTGATCATATTGATCTTGTCTGAGCTGTAATTTTCGTGGCTTTGAGTTGAGCAGACAGGGTCGGCCTGCCCAGATGGCTGCGGCCTGGCGGCTCTCGAGTGCCCAACAGCAGCTGGGATGAAAAAGAAATCAGAGCTGTCCTCCAAAGTTGGGGAGAGCAGCTGCTGCACGCCAGGCTGAGGGCAGGGTCAGGAGCTGGTGGCGGACACCTCCTCCCACCCTCAGACCTGGCCTGGCATCCTCTGAAGGCCCATGGGGATGCAATGAATGGACCATGAGTCCCTGAGGCTCTGGTCTGGCAGGGCCATGGTGAGGGGTGCAATTCTGAATCCAGGCCCTGACGCTTGGCCAGGTCAGACCTTACCTGGACAGATGGTGGAGTCTCAGGAGACCTCAGGTCTGAGCCCAAGGGGCACTGGTGCCCCCAACAGCGACAGTCAGAATCTAGCAGACACTTGGAGCTGAGACAGGCTTTCAGGCCAGCCAGGCCCGCCCTGCTGCCGGGGCTGCTGTCTACTGTTTACCCGCTGCCTGTTTTCCTCATGACAGGGCTTCCAAGAAGCTCAGACAGAAATCAATGCAGCTGGTCCTGGTGCCCAATCCCCCCACCTTTCTCCCCCGCTGCCAAAGTTCAGCTCCGCTTCCTGTAAAGCTGGGGCGGGCTCTGAGCTGGGCAGCCGGAAGTGGAGACGCCCCCTCAATCCCCTGCCCAGGCTGGAGGCCTCAGGCGGGGGTGTCCCAGGAAAGGTCGGTCAGAGCCACACCTTTATATCCCCTGCAGGAGAGAGCTGACCAGGAGGGGGTAGCAAGAAAGTTCTCGCTGCCCCATCTTCCTTCCACACAGCACGTCAGAAACACTGCTGAGCAGTTTACCCTGAAGTCTAGGCTCTGAGTCACCCGGGGCCTTGGTTAAAGATTCAGATACAACCCAGCCGTGGGGACTCAGTGCCAAGAGATGTAGGGTGGGGCCAGGAGTCTGCACTTCAACAAGCCCCCAGGTGATTCGGTTGAGAAGCCAAGTTTGGGAAGCCTTATCCGCGTGCAGGGGCTTCCCTGGTGGCTCAGAGGTTAAAGCGTCTGCTTCCAATGCGGGAGACCCGGGTCTGATGCCCGGGTCGGGAAGATCCCCTAGAGGAGGAAATGGCAGCCCACTCCAGCATTCTTGCCTGGAGAGTCCCATGGATGGGGTCACAAAGAGTCGCACACAACTGAGCGACTTTACCTTCACCTATCTGTGTGCAAAGATGCAACATGGGATGCTCAAAAGAGAAAAGACCCGAAATGAAAGAGGACAGCTAGATGAAAAAAATACAGGACACCAGGTCAATCTGAATGCAGATAAACAACAATTTTTTAAAGTATAAAAACATCAAATATCGCACAGGATATAGTTTTTAAAATATTTATTTATGTTACGTCAGGTCTTTGCTGGGGCACACGGGATCTTCACTGTGGCATACAGGCTCCAGAGCACCTGGGCTTTGCAGTTTGCGGCACGTGGGTTTAGTTGCCCCACAGCATGTGGGATCTTAGTTCCTCAACCAGGACTCAAATCCACTACCCTGTACTGGAAGGCAGATTCTCAACCAGCGGACCACCAGGAAAGCCCCTGCCCAGGGTATACCCGGTACCGTGTGTTCGTGCTCAATCATGTTCGACTCTTTGCGACCTCATGGACTGTAGCCCGCCAGGCTCCTCTGTCCATGGAATTTTCCAGGCAAGAATACTGGAGTGGGTTGCCATTTCCTCCTCCAGGGGACCTTCTCGACCCAGAGACTGAATCCATATCTCCTGCATTAGCAGGCAGATTTTCTACCACTGTGTTACCTTGGAAGCCCTGTACAGGATACACTTAAAAATTAATTGTTTATCTGAAATTCAAATGTAACTAAGTATTACCATTTTTTAGTTTTTGCAAAACCTGGCAACCCAAACTGAAAATCATTTACCATTCCACACCAAAGAACTGACATAAACCATAGCTCATCCACACAAGGGAATATTTACAGCCGCTAAATGGCTAGCAGTCATCAACACAGCACTTGCCAGGTGCCAGGCCCCCTTCCACCTGCCTCACATTAATAAATTAGTGTAATCTTCCAACAACAGAGGCCAGTATTATTGTTCCTGTTTGACAAAAGAGGAAACTGAGGCACAAAGAGGTGAAGTCACTCAGTCAGAGCCACATGGCTAGAGAGAGGCAGAGCCAGGGATTGACCAAAGTTAGATTCCGGAGGTAAGTACAGATTTAATCATCTCACTGTTCTCTAATGGAAAAATAAATAATAAAAGATACAAAAGACTTAACTCATGCAATCTAAGGTGGAATAGTACTTACACCTGACTTCATTACATAAAATTTATATATTAATTATAATACAGGCTTTCGAAATGGTTAGGTCACAGACAGCAGGCAGAAGTATAAACTGAAACAACCACTTTGGGGGAAATGCTGGCATATACTATACTGAAGCTATGCAAATAATTCCCTGTAACCAGCAATCCATGCCTTGATATAAACTTTGGGTCTCCACCAGAGGCAATTTTGCCTACCCCTGAGGGAACACGGGGGACCCTTTTGATTGTCACAACTTGGGGAATGCCACTGGCACCTAGTGGGCAGAGGCCAGGGATGCTATTAAGCATCCTCCAATGCCCAGGACAATGCCCAGCCCCCACCACAAAGAATCATCCAGACCCGCACGTCAACCATGTCAAGATCTAGAAATCTGATTTACACTCAAGAAAAACATGTGCACCAGTTCAACCAAGAGACACTCAGGCACCAAAGTTCCTAGAAGTGCTGTTAGTAGGAGCCCCAAATTGGAAGCCACCCAAATGCCCATCAACAGGAGAATGGATGAATAAATTGTGGCCTCCTCACACAACAGAATGCTAGATGAGAACAAGAATGAATGGACTGCAGCTACACACAACAATGTGGATGAGTCTCAAGAACATAATGTTGGTGAAAGAAGCCATACAGAAAGGAGCACATGCTGGGTGATTCCTTTCATGTGAAGTTCACAAACAGGGAAAACTAACACGTGCTGTTAGGAGTCAGGATGGGTCACCCTGGGGCATGGCTGGCAGTGACTGGGAGGGGCTAGACGGGGCTTCTGGGGTAGGGGACAGGGAAGTTCTATTTCTTAATCTGAGTGATGGTCCCATGTTTATGACAAGCTGAACATGTATGACCCATGTCCTTTTCTGTATGTTTGTTATAAAAAACAAAATCTAAAGAAATCATGATACAGATTTATCTCAGAAACAGGTGATTTTCATTTTCTTCTTTTTGCTTATGTGTACCTTCCCACAATTTCCACATTGAACATACTTTTTTTTTTTAATAAATGAGTAGGTCAACAGCATATGCTGTTTATTCATCAGAAATTTGCTGACCCCTGCCACGTGCCATCCCCAGCACGGGGCCCTTGGCCACCGTCACCCCCCTCCACCCTGGGGGCCTCTTTGCCCTCAAGGAGCTTACAGTCGTGGTGAGGGCAGGGAGCAGATGGAACTATAACCCAGGTCTGGGCCACAGCCAGCCAGTAGTCGGATATTTCATCTGTCCAGCCCAGCGTTTTAAACAATTTGAAACCCCTGCCGCAGGGCCAGATATCCCCAGCTGTCTGGCACTCCTGCTCCCCTACCAAACTTCCTCCTGCTTACCCGGGGCTGAACTCGTCACTGATGTTACCTGCCTGCCCCCATGCTCATGGAAGTTTGCCATTCTCCAAATTAGATGCTGCAATCAGCACTGTACTATGACAGAACGATGGGCAGAGGAAACAAACATGTATAGGGGTAAAGAGGCTCGGGGAAGGGTGTCAGGGCGCTTGGTTTTGACAGAACATAGACACAGTAAGAACGAAATTTGCGTTGTTCAGTCTCTACATTGTGACCCCATGGACTACAGCATGCCCGGCTCCTCTGTCCTCCAGCATCTCCTGGCGCTTGCTCCAACTCAAGTTCATTGAGTCAGGGATGTCATCTAACCATCTCATCCTCTGCTGCCCCCTTCTCCTTTTGCCTTCAATATTTCTCAGCATCAGGGTTTTTCCCAATGAACTGACTCTTCGCATCAGGTGGCCAAAGTGTTGGAGCTTCAGCATCAGTCCTTCCAATGACTATTCAGGCTTGATCTCCTTTAGGATTGATTGGTTTGATCTCCTTGCAGTCCAGGGGACTCTCCTGAGTCTGCTCCAGCACCACAACTCGAAAGCACCAAGTCTTCGGCACTCAGCCTTCTTTATGATCCAACTCTCACACCTCTACATGACTACTGGAAAAACCACCACTACGTAAATAAATCAAGCTTTATTTTGACCAACTTTGGGGTACAGGGGCTATCAACCAGGAAGTCTTAAAGAGCGATGACGGGCCATCAGGGAGGGTCAGCCAGGGTGAACCTGGAGAGGTGTGCAGCAGCTAGACTTCACTGAGCACCTGCTACGTGCCAGGCGGCACACAAGGGAGTGTGAATTGCTTTACCTGTATTATCTTCACTAAACCCAGTGACCCCACTGGACAGACGGGAAAACCGTGAGGCTCAGAGAATCGACGAGGTTGGCTCAGTGAGGATGGCAGAGCTGAGATACGAACCCAGACCAGGCCTGACTCTAGAGCTAATTCTTTTTTTTTTTTTTTGCGGGGGGGCAGGCAAATTCTCCTCTGCNAATCGACGAGGTTGGCTCAGTGAGGATGGCAGAGCTGAGATACGAACCCAGACCAGGCCTGACTCTAGAGCTAATTCTTTTTTTTTTTTTTGTGGGGGCGGGGGGGGGGTGGGCAGGAGTGAAATAGAAAAGGATAGCTTTACTACTCTGCCAGGCAAAGGGGGCACAGCAGGCTTCTGCCTTGAAAAACTGCAAGTCCCCACCAGAGCTACATTCTTAAACATGAGATTCCCCCCTACTCTCCCATAGGAGAGCCACGATACCATGTCAGCACCCCTTCTCCTTTCCTCTCAGGGGTCTGCCCGGAGCTAGCAGACCCCCGAGGAGGCACACAAGTCAGGAAAGAAGGGGACAGAGTTGAACCAGGAAAGGCAGAGCAGGTGAGCTACAAAGCGCTGCTGCAGGGCCCTGCTGGGAACGCAGTGGAAAATACCAGCTGCTCCAACCAGCATCGCCTTTAATCTCTTCAGAAAATGGATGCGGCTCCTGGGTCCCCAGAGAGCCTAAAGTTTGGGCTGAAGGCTTTCTGGAAAAAAAGCTGTTGCCGGCGTCTCCACAGTCACCCTGGGTGACGTCTGACACTCCACCGCGGCACTGGCTGACAAGCATCTTCAAAGGACAGAAATCGGCAGCTTTGCGGTCTTTTCATACAGATGTCATTCACCCACAGGAAGCGCTCTCCCCGTGCATTGTGAGAGTTATTTTGGTTTAAGGAAGCCAACCCAAGAGCAAATCCAAGAAAGAAATCAAAGGAAGGGGTGGGAAAAGAGCAACTCTGGCAAAAATGAGAAAAAGTGGCATTTGGGTAAACTGCACACAAAACAATCTTTTTCAAGATAATCTTTTTTGAGATCAAGGATGCGGAGGGGAGAATTGTGGTGAATGTCAGCAGGTGTGGTGGGCTCAGAAAGATGTACGTATGGGACTTTGTGGGAGTCGGTGGGCCATGTTTAAAGAGTAAGCAAAATCCATTCTTAACAAGCCAGACTTGCTGGGCTTACATGTGACTAATGAGGAGGTGACTCGTGCCTGCTAGAGGGTCCCCAAGGGCTCCTCTGAAGAGACTCTGTGACCCGGAGGGAAGGAACAGCCCACATCTCCTGATGCTCCACGTGGGAGCTTATCTCTCTGGGCAGCTCACTGACGCAGCCGTGGCTGGGGCGCTGACCAGCCCCTCTCCAAAAGTTCCTGCAGTCAGTGCAGCTCTGCCCAGAGCTGTGTCCAGGCACACCATGTGGCCTCCCTGGCCCCTCCTCCTCTGTGTGATGCTTTTCAAACAACAGGGAACATCCTGCACCACCGGGCAGGTGAGCACCAGGCTGAGTGGCCGATGTGGCACATGTCTGCTTCACCTTGCAGAAATCTGGCCATGGAGAATGGAGTGGCCAAGAGTTCCCAGAACACTGCACAGGCAGAACTGTTTTGGAGGGTATTTCTGGTTGCAGCCAGCAGAAATTAAGTCAAAGAGCCTAACATTCCCATCTCCCCCAAAATCCATAAAACAAACAAAAAACACGAAGCGGGCTCCTGTAATCAAACTACTAAGAGATAGAGAAGGTGGCCTCTGGGACAATTCAACCAGTCTGTCTCTCTCCATATCCTGACTGAGCTCTCCTTACAGGCTGGCTTCACTCTGTCCCCATGAGGCTGTCGGCAATCCTGGCTACAGGCAGCTCTAGGCTTCCTTCCTTCTAGCAGCTCAGCTAGAGAGAAAACAGAGACTCCCCTCTCTGTTTCAGTTGAAAAATCTGGGGGCACTCTTTAATTGGCCCAGCTTGAGTCATGTGACATACCCCTGAGTAGTGACCAGTCACCTTAGTCAGGGGGGATGGAGTATTCTGATTGGCAGCTCCCCCTCCTCTCCAGACTGAGTCACATGATTGAGGGGAGGAGGCAGGAAGCAAGAAGGTCATCACAGGAATGGGGAGCAGCCGGGCAGATACCCCAAGGTGTATCTGCTGCATGCTGAGCAGTGATGCCTAACTGCTGCCTGATTTTGTCATGTAAGTGAGCACCCGACTGACCTCTCCCCAGCCCAACTTTTAGTCCATTATCACGAGAGACAGATTCACGACAGCCATTTGGATCACAAACACTGGGCCAAAATCCACTGGGCACTCACAAGGTACCAAGTGCTCTGCCAACTGCCTTCCATGAATAATCTCACTTGATCCTTATAGTAACCCTCTGTCAACCCATTTTATGGTCAGAGAAGCTGATGCTTAGAGAGGCAAAGAGCCTCCCTTGCCCAGGATCACACACACAGCTTGTAAGAGGCAGAGCTGGTTGTTGAAACTGACTCTGGTAGATGTCAAAACTAGTGTTCTTTTTTTTTAATTGAAGTATAGTTGATTTACAATGTTGTTAATTTCCTCTGTACAACAAAGTGATTGTTATATATACCTTAAAAAAAAACCTTTCCCACTATGGCTTATCCCAGGACGTTGAATATAGTTTCCTGTGCTTTACAGGACCTTGTTGTTTATCCATTCTCTGTATAATAGTTTGCATCTGCTAATCCCAAACGCCCAATCCATCCTTCTGCCACTTCCCCTCCGCCTTGGCAACAAATCTGTTCTCTATGTCTGTGAATCTTTCTGTTTCATTTGTGTCCTGCTTGAGATTCCACATATAAGTGATGTCATACTTGTCTTTCTCTTTCTCACTTCACTTAGTAAGGTAATCTCGAGGTCCATCTGTGTTGCTACCAATGGCGTTATTTCGTTCTTCTTTATGACTCAGTCGTATTTCACTGTATATATGTACCACATCTTTATCTATGCATCAGTAGATGGATATTTAGGTTATTTCTATGTCTTGGCTATTTTAAACAGTGCTATAATGAACACTGGGGTGCATGTATCTTTTTGAATCAAAGTTTTGTCCAGATATATGCCCAGAAGTGGGACTGCAGGATCATACAGCAGCTCTATTTTTTTTTTTTTTTT
>SJYX01017395.1:98980-169159 GCA_006410675.1 Oreotragus oreotragus
TCCAACATCACAGTTCAAAAGCATCAATTCTTCAGCACTCAGCTTTCTTTACAGTCCAACTCTCACATCCATAAGTGAATACTGGAAAAACCATAGCTCTGACTAGACGGACCTTTGTTAGCAAAGTAATGTCTCTGCTTTTTAATATGCTGTCTAGGTTGGTCAGAGCTTTTCTTCCAAGGAGCAAGTGTCTTTTAATTTCATGGCTGCAGTCACCATCTGAAGTGATTTTGGAGCCCCCCAAAATAAAGTCTGTCACTGTTTCCATTGTTTCCCCATCTATTTGCCATGAAGTGATGGGACTGGATGCCATGAGCTTCGTTTTCTGAATGTTGAGCTTTAAGCCAACTTTTTCACTCTCTTCTTTCACTTTCATCAAGAGGCTCTTTAGTTCTTCACTTTCTGCCACAAGGGTGGTATCATCTGCCTATCTGAGGTTATTGATATTCTCCTGATAATTACCTCACTGTAATTTTTAAAAAATGTTTATTTATTTGGCTGCCATGAAGTGATGGGACCTGATGCCATGATCTTAGTTTTCTGAATGTTGAGCTTAAAGCCAACTTTTTCACTCTCTTTCACTTTCATCAAGAGGCTCTTTAGTTCTTCTTTGCTTTCTGCCTAAGGGTGGTGTCATCTGCATATCTGAGGTTATTGATATTTCTCCCGGCATTCTTGATTCCAGCTTGTGCTTCATCCAGCCCAGTGTCTCTCATGATGTACTCTGAATATGTTAAATAAGCATGGTGACAACATACAGCCTTGACATACTCCTTTTCCTATTTGGAACCAGTCTATTGTGCCATACTTTGGCCACATGATGCGAAGAGCTGACTCATTTGAAAAGACCCTGATGCTGGGAAAGATTGAGGGCAGGAGGAGAAGGGGACGACAGAGGATGAGATGGTTGGATGGCATCACCGACTCAGTGGTATGAGTTTGGGTAAACTCCAGGAGTTGGTGATAGACCAGGAGGCCTGGCATGCTGCGGTTCATGGGGCTGCAGGGATTCGGACACGACTGAGCGACTGAACTGAACGGAACTGATTTGGCTGCCTCTTAGTTGTGGTAAGCGGGCTCTTCGTTGCAGTGTGCAGGGTTTCTCTAGTTGCAGCCCACGGGCTCTAGAGCACTTGGGCTCCATAGTTGTGGCACACAGGCTTAGTGGCCCCCACAGAGGTGGGATCCTGGCTCCCTGACCAGGGATCAAATCCACATCCCCTGCATTGTAAGGTGGATTCCTAACCACTGGACCACCAGGAAAGCCCCAACCTCACTGCAGTTTTTATTTGCATTTCTCTAATAATTCAAAGTTAGCATTCTTAATACTGATCCCATTCTGACCCTCAGAGAAAAACACTTAAAAGAGTCAAGCTCTCTTAAAGAAGCACAAGGGGACACAGGCAGGCCACCAGATACAATGACCACAGAATGGTACCCTCTAGCACAGAGATACCTGTCACCTGTACAGAGCTGAACCCCCTTCCGTCACTCACCCAGGGCCTGCCACCAGTGGGTGATCAACAAATATTGGCTGAACTGGATCCAAACCCCAGAAACAGTTAGGATGGAGAGGCTCCCCAGGGGATGTTTGGCCTCTGGTCTCTGTGGCCAGAGAGTGATACTCCCTGTGACCACAGAGTGACAAAGTGAGCCTTGAGTCCAGGGCAAGTGACAAGTGTCAGATCACCTGAGAAGCAGAGGCACTGAAATATTGGCTGAACTGGATCCAAACCCCAGAAACAGTTAGGATGGAGAGGCTCCCCAGGGGATGTTTGGCCTCTGGTCTCTGTGGCCAGAGAGTGATACTCCCTGTGACCACAGAGTGACAAAGTGAGCCTTGAGTCCAGGGCAAGTGACAAGTGTCAGATCACCTGAGAAGCAGAGGCACTGCCAGACGTTCTAAAGAAGGATCCCAAAGGAGAAACTCAATCTTCCACGACACTGGAAGGACTTCGTGTCTAGTAATACGGAGACAAGATAACCTGAAATGCGTGCACTACAAAATATCCAGAAATAATGGATGAAACATACCAACACCCCTTTGAATATATAGGTCAGTTCAGTGAGAAAGTTAAGAGAAAGTCTCAAGGGCCAAAGCTAAAGAGGAAACTGAAAATCAGACTGCTAAGTATGTGAACTAATACTTCAGTGCCCCTGACAATGAAAAGGGTGGGACAGGTGCCCATTTTAGTCCATAGATCTTCACCCTCAGTGAGAGTGGGTCAGAACACATCTATCCACTAACGCAGAAAGAAGAGGACAATGGGATTTGATCTGTCTTGGCCCTGTTTCTAGATTAGAAAACCAAAAAAAGCAGTGTTCCCTGGTGATTCATAACCAAAGGTCTGCCCTCATATGGGTTTACAGGTCAATTTTATACTGCCCTTCAAGTTCTCAGACTTGCGTACATCAGCATCACCTAGACACACAGATTTCCAGGCTCTACCCCCGGAATTCCTAATTCAGAAGATCAGGGATGGGACCAAGAATTTTTATGTCTAAGTTCTCAGATGCTTTTGGTCCAAGGACCACACTTGGAGAACCACTGCTGTCAATCAAGTAATTAATATAAAAAAATAATTTTCCTCTGATAATACCCCTGGACACTAAGCAAAAGTGAATACAAAATCTCTAGAGCAGGAGTGAGCCAACTATGACCTGCAGGGCCAAATCCCACCTGCCTGCAGGCCAAATCCAGCCACATCTATTCAGTTACTTATTTCTGGTTGCTTCTGTTGCACAACAGCAGAGCTGAGTTGTTGCATCAGAACCCACAATATTAAGAATATTTGTTACCTGGCCTTTTACAGAAAAAGCTGGCCAACTTCTACTCTAGAGGTCACCCAGGCCACACAAAATTCCCAGAGATTCAGTTCTCCTAAAGATGAGCTTAAAATCCAAAATTACAAAACACACAGGGAAACTATGTGTGAGGATAAATAGACACAACTAGCAGAATCAGATGTAAGAACTTCAGATAAAGAAATTGTAATATAGAGATTATAAATGTAACAGAGGGGCAGAGCTTACATTTAGCAACTCTGAGGTCAGTCAAGTGTGAGATCCACTGTGTGCCAGGCTTTGGGCCAAGTGTTTTTACATTGTCCAAATCCTTTTCACATGAGGAACTCTATATCAAGTATGAGACTGAGGCTCAAAAATGTTTCTTCATCTTCCTAACTTTATACAGCAAATATGAAAGAGAGCAGGATGAAACCTAGGCTTTGGCCAAAACCCAGTTCTAGAAGGTTCTAGAGCATCTGACTCACTTCCACTCCACAACAGAGTGATCCACAGTAGGGGCTGGGAGCTCATAACTTGCAGTACCCAGCTAAATATGGAGAACCCAACAACCTCCTGAAACTACATGCAAAATGCTATATGTCTCAATCAACAGTGTTCCTGAAGAGAGGATACATAGCTTTCATCAGATTCTCAAAGCCGAAGAACCCCACAGATAGCCAGATCCAAATGCAAACCTTCTTGCCACACCACACCAGAACCCTGTTAATAACTAACATTTCTCGTGCATGATGTTAAGCACCATTTAAAATTTGTAAGAATATGCTGGTTTAAATCCCACACAATCCTTTGCTGCTTGCTGCTGCTGCTGCTGCTGCTGCTGCTAAGTCACTTCAGTCATGTCTGACTCTGTGTGACCCCATAGACAGCAGCCCACCAGGCTCCCCAGTTCCTGGGATTCTCCAAGCAAGAACACTGGAGTGGGTTGCCATTTCCTTCTCCAATGCATGAAAGTGAAAAGTGAAAGTGAAGTCACTCAGTCGTGTTCAACTCTTAGCGACCCCATGGACTGCAGCCCACCAGGCTCCTCCATACATGGGATTTTCCAGGCCTTTGAGGAAGTACTTTTTATCATCCCCATTTTACTGATGAGAAAACTGAGGCTACAGAAGGGTCAAGAAACTTGCCTGGGGTCCCACAATTAACAAGTGGCAGAACAGGAACCTCAGAATAGAACCCACTCACCTGGACGCTTTAACCCCTGCCACAGTGTCTCCTGCTGCATGTAGTAAGCAGCCATCCAGTTCTGAAACTAATTACTTATCTATACAAGTTTGGAGGGCCTGGGGTCTTTCCTATCTACTCTGGAGCCATTTCTATGCACAATAAACATGAGGGTACTTCTACTCTCATTTCAGAGCAAAGCTCCCTCCTAATCCCAATCTTTATGTCCAGAAAAATATTTTAAGGCCAGCCAGACATGAATAGGACACTTCTCGGAGTGTGAGCATTACCCTGTTCTCCACCACCTTGCCTGGCGCCAGCCCAGACACCAACTACCTACTTGGCTGCTGCTTTGCTCATCTCCAGCATAAACACACATTTACCCAATTTTTCAGAATGAGCAATATTTACTCAACAGCCCAGAATGGCTCATATGGAACTATTAAACCCCATTGCCTCAGTCTGCAGCTTGGAGTGCGATAATGAATCAGTATTTTGGAGTGATTACGATGCTAATAAGAATGTGTGAGGCAGAGAATATCACTATGCAGGGGCAGCCGCCAAATCCCCTGGACTCCCTGCCTCCGAATCTCTCATTCGGGAATTCCACCATTCCAGAGACCAGCCTGCCTGGGAACCTCCAGCCCCCGAGGTGGGCCATGCTTGAGTTACTGGAACACAAAGCAGATGGAAAACAGAAGCCTACCATTTTGCAGAGGGCGGGACCCGCTATGCCAGCCCTCATCAGAAACGTGGGGAGTGACGGTGCCCACCTCCTGACAGCCCCAAAGGCCCGGAGCTCCCTATTCTGGAAGGACGTAGAGTTTCAGCACAGCATTTCACACACTCAAACATGCACAAATATTGGAGAAAAAAATACTTGTTCCCTCAGGCTGCATGCCTGAAGCAATGTTGGATCTGGTGGATTTTTTTTTTTTTTCTTTGGATCTTTCTCTTTTCACAAGCCCCTAGGTAAATATAAGCGGCAAAAAGAAAGCATATATCTGAATGTGGTGAGGCCTCTCCTGCTCCTCTCCCCATCTGTCCAGAAAAATCACTCTATTCTTGTCCCTGCCTTGGCCTGTTCCGTCCTGTACACTGATATTTTCTGGATGCCTGGAAAGGCCAGGCATGCACTTTCCAGCCAGGGGAGAGTGGTGGGTGCAGCTGGGTCTCCTTATCTAGGCACCCCGGCCTCAAGGCCCTTAAACTCCTCCAATTCTCCTCTTTCACCCCTCCAATGCCCACTTCACCCCGTCACAGTTCCCCTGTTTCAGAATAAAGACCTCAGCAGGGTCTACGAGCCCCATTTGAGTCAATCCTGTCTAGCCCACCTCAGCCACACTTCTCAGAACCAGAGGTGTGTCTTCCCACCCGAGGACCTTTGCCTGTGTTGCTCCCTTCTTCTGCCTGGATGACTGTGGCCCCTCTTCACTTGGCTAACTCAGGAGTCCTTCCTTAACTTCCGGATTAAATCTGTTCTACAGTATCATTATTCCTAGATCATTTCCTCCACAGCCTTTTACAGGGTTTGCAATTTTAAATATGTGTGATTATTTGATTAATGTCAGTCTCTTGAGGGATTTCACTTCTAAGCACCGTAGAGACCAACAGTGCCATCAGGGCAGACAGCATGTCAGTGTTGATCACCATGGCCATCACAAGGGCATAGCCTGGGACCTGGCACATAGTAGGTGCTGGATAAACACAGATGACTGATTGAGTGAATAAATTCCTGAGCCCCAGCCCCTCCCCTACTACTTCCTTTGGCTGTTTCTTCACTGAGCTGGACCGCATAGCTTTTCAAGCCTTTTCTATATGGCCCTGTTTTATCTACTGCAAAGTGTCATGTTCACATTACAAGCACCAAATAAATATTTAATCACAATAAAATGCTTGTGGATCCTCAACCAGAATAGCCCTGTGCCCTTTCCTTGGTTTGGCTGAGTGTTGAGAGTATTTGTGTGTGTGTACATCTATATTTCTACACAAGAGTCTTCAACAGAAACACACACCAGCACAGGCAGAAAAATATATACACATGAATGTGTCCATCACATTCATTTGAAAAGGGTTAAGGGAGAAGCCCCTGCACACTAGGCACAAGTGCCAGAGGAAGAAGAGTGAATGAAACAGACTTGCTATGGGCTGCACACGAGCTTGCTATGTGTTAATCCTCAGTTAAATGCTTCAGGCCAATTCACTGATCTAATGCAACAATACTTCCTGAGAAAGGCTTTGAGGCTCTGAGAGACAGGAGCTGAGGCACAGAGGAGAGAGCACTGGCCTGAAGTCTCACTGACAGGGACAGAATTTGAACCCAGGACTACTTGACTTTGGAGCCAGATTCTTGGTCTTGAAAAAAGAGCCAAAGACATAAAACCAGAGATGCAATTTTTTTTCCATCACTGGAGTGTTTTAAAAAACACCTAGAGATGGCCAGGGACATGGTCTGGCTGAGGAGAGAGTGATCCATTCACTTCATGGAATATCAGACCAACCAAACACTTGATCTGAAGACAACGATGACGTGGAAAAGGCCAATGCCAGTGTTAAATGAAAAGACCACAAACCAGAAGTAGCCATAGTTCTGATGGCAAACCAGGAAGAGCAGACGGAGGCACACGGAGGCGCTAAGGCAGCCTGTGCTGTTGGCATCTTCTTCCTCTTCTTTTCTCGTTTTAAAATCCTCCACGTGGCAATACGGCTTTTATAAGATGAAATTAATTTTTAAAATCCCTTCTTTTCCTTTCAGTCACAGGATTCCCTGATAATCCTCTGAGGCCAATGCCTTCCTCCCTACCCCACAAACCAAAAAGCTTTCTTCAGCTCCTCTTGGTCCTCTAACAACTCAGAAAGGAAAACAGGAAAAGGAAGGCAGGGACGGCAGGAAAGGGAAGACATGGTGCTATTGCATGCAGGGATCCTAGGGATGCAGAACTGGGGAGGAATGTGTGTGTGCGTGTGTGCGTGTGTGTGTACACACCAGTAAGTATATGTGCATAAAGTGCAGGGATCCTAAGGATGCAGAACTGGGGAGGAGTGTGTGTGTGTGTGTGTGTGTGTGTGTATACGCACCAGTGAGTATATGTGCATACGTGTGCAGGGATCCTAGAGATGCAGAACTGGCAAGGAGTGTGTGTTTGTGTGTGTGTGTGTACGGGCCAGTGAGTATATGTGTATATGCGTGCATGTAAGTGCGTGCGTGTGTGCCTGTGGCTGAGGATGCCGTGGGCCTGTGACTTTCCAAGCAATCTCACCAACCAGAGCCTGGCTTCCACACAGCTACAGTGAGGAAAATCCAAGAGCCACCTCCAAGTAGGGGAGGCACCCCAAGGCAGAGAAATAGCAGGTGTCATCACTTGCTTTCTTTCTAAGGCCTCGAGCTCCTCTGGTTGGAGGAAACGTTACTGTGTCATTTCCCTTCATCTTTATCACTGACACCTGGCCATCTGGAGGATCAAGTGGGTAACAGGGAGAAAAGGGGGAGCAGGCATCAAGCCTCTCTGCTCCTGACGGCAGCCGCAGCAGCCTAACTCCTGCCCTGGCTCTCGGAGAAGCAGCCTTGTCTTGTCCACACTGCACAGAGGCCACAGGCGCCAACGGAACCTCCCAGAGTGGGCTGGGCCAGGATGGGTCTAAGGGAAGTAGAATTTGCTCCTTTCAGTATCTTCACATCAAATTCAACCCCTACTTCTCAGTGAGGTCCTGAAAGTTTAGGAGTTGCTCCTCAAAACTTTCTGGGAGCAACAAAAATGTTGTGCCATCAGCAGATATTTATTGAGCATCTAAGATGTGCCAACGGGGAAGGCAATGGCACCCCACCCCAGTACTCTTGCCTGGAAAATCCAATGGACGGAGTAGCCTGGTGGGCTGCAGTCCACGGGGTCGCTAACAGTCGGACAGACTGAGCGACTTCACTTTCACTTTTCTCTTTCATGCATTGGAGAAGGAAATGGCAACCCACTCCAGTATTCTTGCCTGGAGAATCCCAGGGATGGGGGAGCCTGGTGGGCTGCCATCTATGGGGTCACACAGAGTCGGACACGACTGAAGTGACTTAGCAGCAGCAAGATGTGCCAAGCTCTGTGCATGTGACAAGAGTCAACAACACAGACACAAACGCTGCCCTTGTGGGTCTTAAAATAAAACAGACAAGGCAAGGAATCCCAGTGAACTGTGATGTAATAATTATGGGGGAAGCCCCCTGATCCTGCCAGAAGGTTCAGAAAAGCCTCCCAGCTTGGAGATGTGAAGGATGAGGGAAATTTGTCAGGCAGAGTGATGGCAAGAGAATTCCGGGCAGGAGGGACAGTATATGCAAAGTCTGGAGGTAAGAAAGCGTAAGGAATTTGTGAACCTGATAATAATTTAAGTCTGGTCGGGGAGCTGGTGACAAAGAAGTGTGGTAAGAGATGAAATGGTAGAGGCAGACCTACATGGGAGGAGGTAACCACAACAGGTCTTGTAAGCCAAGGTAAAAATTTGGACTCCATCCCTTAAGCAACAGGGAGTCATTGAAAGTTTTTAAGTGGAGGAGAGGCTGTGGTGGCCTGATTTCACTTTTCAGTAAAGCTCACTCAAGGTAGCAAACAGGGTCCTCAACTCCTGGTTTTAACTTCAGAATCAGGCAAGGGCATCACCATGTGACCTAAGTCACTGCCACTTTCCCACCATGGTTTCCTGGGGATGCGTGCCTTCTACACAGAGTTCTGTTACTCACCAAAAAAACCATGTGAGCTGGGACTGATGCCTGGAATTTTTACCCTAGGCAACACCTCTCCAACTCTCAGTCTTGCCCATCTGAGATAAGATTCAACCCACTTCCTCCAATTGGGAGGGTTAAACGAGCTCAGATTTGTCAGGGCTCAGCAGGGCGCTTGGTGCTGGAAAAGCACTTCATAAATAGGCTACTAAAATGTTTCTTTTCACTAGTTTAGAACCTCCTTAAGCAGTGAGACAGACTTGAAGATCCAGGGCCCACAGGTCCAATTTGATATTTATGAACAGGCAAACCTATTGTGTCCAGCATTTAATTATTTTCAATTTCTTCCCTGCATTTACATCTTAAAAGAATGTTCATAAAACCCACGTTTCTGGCTTCTCTTGAAAACCTGAACCATCTGCTTAAACCCACTACAGCACAGGCCCTCAAGCACCCTTGAAGGCGTGACCAGCGTCTTCTACCCCAGTTCCAACTGTCAGACCAGCTGGAGGGTGACCTCAAGGTGGGGGGTTTCCCAGAGCTCAGGGCTAAAGATGCTAAATCTGGGTAGGAGGCAGTCAGGAGACAGAGGGGCTGCCAGGCAGAGCCCCCTTTCTGGCACAAAGGCCCCCTCAACCCACTTTCTCTTTGGTAATATCCCTTCCTTCCTTCAATATCTAAGAAGCTTGAACTTAAAATAAATAAATAAATAAATCCAGCTCCATTCTGTGGCCCTGAAGGCCCTGTGTGATCTGACCTCTGTTACCTCTTAAATTCACCTGCCACTTCCCCACTTCTAGGATGCAGAGAGCCATGACTGGGGGGCAGGTGGGCGGAGTGGCAATCCAGCAAAGAAAGAAGAGGTGGGAAACAACTTGCCTCATTTTGCAGATGAAGATAACCGAGGCATAAATGGGACCCTCACTGAAATCAGAAGGGTCCGGGAATCAGCCAGTGGTCCTACTCCCCTCACTAGGAGGGCCCAGCTAGCTCCGCCTAGCAGCCCCTCAGCAGAAGGGCCCTGGCCTTATCAGGACATTTGCAGGGCACGGTCCTCTCTCACTCACAAACCCACCATGCTCAGTGGAGGGCTGCAAATATTTGTCAGAAACCAAGTCCGGCTCCAGAAATGGAAAAGTAACCCTCCTGCCCCAGAAACCCTGCAGAGGGGCCTCCTTGGCTTATAAGCACCTCTCCAGCTGGCAAGCATGGCAGGTGCCCTCATCTGCAAGGATGCAGCAAAACACTCCCTCGGCTGCCCTCCTCTACCTTCTCTTGGACCTGCAATCTGAGAATTGCTCTATCCCTCTCTCTCTCTCTGTTCCTCTACTATGTTCTCCCTTCCTCCCCAGCCAGGGAAATGGGGGGTAAAAAATCTCCCAAGATCCCCAATTTAAAATAAAGTCAGGTCTTTTTCTCTCCCCTTCTTTACTATCTAATAACCACACTTGTGTGAAGTTGATGCTCTACATAACGAAAAGAGAAGCCTCCTTGGAGAGGGTACAATCAGACAATTTTTAAGATCACGGAGCATTAGACCATTCCCAACTGGGTTTACTAATCAAACAGCCAAATCCTTCATAACCAGCCAATCCCTACAGGGCAATTAAATCCTTCCCCTTTAAAACACTTGCCACACTGTCTGGGGACAGAAAGAAAAATTTGCAAAATTCATTTGATAAATTAGCCAGGGAAAAGAAAGGAGTGAATCAAGCTTTGTTCTTTTCATTTTTTTTAATTATGGAATTCACAATGCCTGAATAATGTTTAATAAGAACTATGAAAATTCCTAACAGTATTACAACACAACACAAAAGAATTAACCTGGTTACCGTGAAAAATTGCATATTTAATTAAGAACAGAGAGTTCAAAACTATCCAGAGATTTCAAAAGTGCTGTTGCCTGAGGGGCCAAATTACATGCTTCCAGGGCCGCTAACGGAGTTGGCGTGTTCAGTCATTACCCAGGCGTTCCCATTAAGTGACTCTGGGCAGATGACATCAAATTCATTTCAAAAGCACCAGGAACTGAAGCATTCACTTGGGTAGTTTAAGGGAAGGCAACTATCCTGCTGGTACAAATCAGACCCCTTGTTGATAAAGGCAATAATTAAAGAATAATGTTAATTAGCTGCTTTTATTTGAAGAAAAGTACGGTAGTTGGAGGGCTTCCAGGCTGCTGAGGTGGGAGTCACTCTTTCTGGAAAAAGTGGAGGCTGCTGGGGGGAATGGGGAGCCTGGGGACCGACAGGAAGAGAGAAAGATGGCAGGGGCAGGGGTGGGGAGACAAGACGGGGCCACTTAAGGAGGATGTTGGCCTGGGCTGCCCGAGGCCTGGGTCCCCATGTTAGAGTCAGCCTGGTCACCCCGAGGCCTTCAAGGGGGGCAGCTCAGAGAGCCAGGAAAGATGGTACTGCCGGTCTCGAGCACTGTCAGCATCAGGCCCACTGTCATCATGGCAGACTGGCCAACTCAGATCTCCCTGTTCAACTACTTCCTGTCACAGCCACTCCCCCCACTCTGCCATCTCTGTAACGCCTGCCTCGCTTACACAGCCTCCGGTCTCTCTTCATGGCCTATCACACTCAGCGCTGAATCACCACCACCGCCCCCCTTACCAGAGCAGACGGTTCTCCTAAAGATGGCTGCCACAATATCCCTCATGCTCTTCCTCCACTGTGATCTTGACGCTCCTCCCACCAAGCGGCGTGGTCTACAGCCCCTCGTCTGGAACCTGGGTGGTCGCTGGTAACTGCCTTGACCAACGGAGAAGACGGAAATGACACTAGCGACTTCCAAGGCTAGATTAGGAAAACGCCTCTCTTCACCTCACTCTCTTCAGGACATTCACCCTTGGAATCTGTCCACCATGCTGTGAGGAAGCCCAAAGTAGTCCACACAGAGAGACCATATGCAGAGGCTACAAGCTGGTGCTCTGGCTGGTAGCTGAGGTCTCAGCTGACAGCCAGCATCAACTGCTAGATGTGTGACTTGGGGGTAACTCAACCCCCAAACTGTGAATGTTCCCAGCTGAAGCCCCAGATAACAGAGCAGAAAGAAGCTGACTCAGCTGGGCTCTGTCCTAATTCCTCACTCTCAGATTCTGACTCACAATATAAATAGTTATTTTACCCAGTAAATTTTGGGGTGGTTTGTTACACAGCAGTAAATAACTGATACAGTAACACAAATCACACATTTTAAGTACCATCCTCATCCCCAAAATCTCTCTCTCCTCACAGACCTAGGAGAGAGAGGTTTTGGGGATGAGGATAGTACTTAAAATGTGTGATTTGTTACTGTATCAGTTATTTACTGCTGTGTAACAAACCACCCCAAAACTTACTGGGTAAAATAACTATTTATATTGTGAGTCAGAATCTGAGAGTCAGGAATTAGGACAGAGACCAGCTGAGCCCCCTCTTCACCTCACAGATCTAGTGAAGAGGCCCAGGACGAGAAACAGATCAGTGGATCTGACCGCCAGTGACAAGAACTTCTCGCAAAGAAAGCCATAATTAACCTCTACCTAATGTCTCTTTAGTCAGCTCTCAACAGCCCCTGGGTGCTTGCTTCCCTGGTGGCTGAGAAGCTAAAGAATCTATCTGCCTGCAATGCGGGAGACCTGAGTTCATATCCCTGGTCTTGATCCCTGGTCTGAGAAGATCCCCTAGAGAAGAGAATGGCTACCCACTACAGTATTTGTGCCTGGAGAATTCCATGGACAGAGAAGCCTGGGGGCTACAGTCCATGGGATTGCAAAGAATTGAACACAGCTGAGTGATTTAATACTTCCATGCCTTTCAACAGCCCCTGGGATCCCTAAGCGCCTGCTGTGTGCAGGGACAGGAAGGACTCGGCAGACCACAGGGTTTAGTGTGGAGGGGAGATAAGACAGGAAGCACCATGGTGTGGAAAACAAACTGAGACCCCATACAACTGAGTGCTCTGCCTAGGACCCATGGCTGGTTCAGGCTCTGATCTACCAGACTCCAGTGAAGTGGTTTGATTCTCATTAGCAAGGTGCTTAATTAGGGCAGCTCATCAATATATCCCAGAGAAACAAATTATGCCCTGGCCCAAGCCCACTTACCTGCTGGCAGCTGGGCCAGCCCCAACCCACCAAACGGGCTATCCTGGGCAGGATGCAAGAGAACATGCACTGATGGGGCAACTGGGCTGGTTCTAGGGACTCAGGGGCGGGGAGCTGCGGGAGCTGCCTTCCCCGGAGCACCCCACCTTGGAAGCCAAGAGGGAAGCAGGAGCGGGGCCTGGGTTTCTCTCCTCCCTGCTCTGGGGAGGCAGAAGGCCTCAGAAGGCCTCACCCACCACGAGATGCCAAGATGCTCTGCTCTGCTCAGAGAGTAATTTTTTTCCAGAGATGAATTTTGCAAAGTAGGCCAAGGGCTGTGGGACCAACCCCCTTGCTTGCAGAGGCTGAGAACACCCTCCCAGGGACGGTGCTGGTTCAGCGAGGCTCACAGGCTGCTGGCCCAAGGGGCCCCAGGTCCAGCTACCCCAGGATGTGAAGGGCAGAAAACAGGCCTGGCTCCTCTCAGGAGTCCCCGCACGGTCACCAACTCTGACCTTGACTCCTGGCACCCTGACATCCCAGCTGCTTATCAGCGCCCACTCTCCAGAATCCTGGCCCTTGCCTCCACTCCTGCCAGCCAGCACTGTTCACTGTGAACAAAACACCAGCACATAAGACCTTTGCAAGGCAAATCTGCATGTAGTCCCTTCCCAACTGTACAGTCTCTGCTTTGGGTATTCACAGGAATACCAAGAGGCAAGAGAGCTTACAAACACAGGAGGAACTCGAGTCAGACTGACCCCGCTCAGCGATCCTGGGCCAGTAACTTGACCTCTTTGTGCCTCACCTTTCTCCTCTGCAAAACGGTAGCATTAATAGTGTCTACATCACAGAGCTGTTATGGAAATTACATCATTTAAATGATGGTTTTCTTTTTTAATATTTACTTTTACTTATTTGGCTGTGCTCGATCTACTTGTGGCACGTGGGATCTTTGGGCTTTGCTGTAGCATGTGAACTCTCTAGTTGCAGCATGTGGGGTCTATTTAGAGCATGGTGTCTTAGCCACTGAATTACCAGGCAAGTCCTTAAATGATATTTATTAGGAAGCACCTAAGAGCTGGCACAGAGCCACCTTTGACAAACTGTTAAATTCAAAACCAAATACAAAAAAATATTTAAAAAAAAAAAAAAAAAAAAAACCTTCAGCATTCCTTTCATCCCTAACAGTCATGTAAATTCTGCCCATTTTCCAGAATGGTTGCACTGAGGCCAGAGAAGGCAGAATCTATGTCAGCACAGCTTGTCCCAAGAGTGAAGCTGCTAACTCATGTGCCTATGGAGGCTGCACAAACAGCATCAATGGGACATCTGGGCCCAGTGGGGGCTGTGCAAAATAGGAAACCCACTCTCCATTCCCATCCCCATTACACGTCTCAGCTGACTGCTGCCCTGTCTGAAATGCAGGCCCAGGCATGCTAGCTCTTCTGCTGAAGAGAAGCCAGGAACCTCAGGTTTTACGTTGTGACCTCTGATCTGGGCACCAAATATTCAACATTCACCAACTGCCACACTAGTTACTAAAGCTAATACAGAGTAATGAGTTGACCATCTGATGAGGGAGACCAGCAAGAAACCAGGGAATCAACCGGTGGCCTAGAAAAGCAGCCCAGGCCAGGGATGTCCAAGCAGGAGACAGAGGGTGCTCAGCTCAGCACTGAGTCAGGGAAGGAGGGCTGGGGCCAGCAAAGAACAAGAGGAACAGTATCTCAGGCAGCGGAACAGCAAAGGCTCCAAAGTATAAGGAGTGTGGTAGTTTGGGGATAGAAAGAATATAGGAGTTTGGGGAGCAAGACAGAAAGCTGAGGCTGGAGACTATGTAAGCAGCTGGTAGATTTTCAGAAGCTGTAGAAACCCCTGGGGCATAATCCCATCTCTACTGGGGAAAGGCTGTATGTTTATGCGGAGCCTCTAGACTTCTCTTCGCACTTGTGGGTTAGCAGGTCGCTCTCACTGGAGCAGGTGTGCAGCCCTTGGACAGCCACAGAGAAACCATATGGAAAGCACCCCCTTGAAGGAAGAGAGTTCCTTAGTTCTCTGCCTCCATAGCCTGAAATCATCACTCCCACTACTGAGGAGAGAGGTAATAGGGAGCAGGCATGACAGCAGGGATAGAATGACATTTACGGAACGCTTGGTACATGCTAGGCTCCAAGCTGAGCCCTTCATGGATTACCTCATTTCCTCTGTACTCTATGCCTATGAGGTGACTATTATTGCTTTCCCCATTTCACAGGTGAGGAAACTGAGGCATGAGCCATGGCTTCAGCACATAGGCAAGAGAGGAGACAACCTGTCTGTCAGAAGCCCCACTCTGCCCCTGAACTGAGCTAGCAAGCTGACATTTCTTCCTCCTGAGGGATCAAGTTGGGGCTAGGGAGAAAGGCAGGTGCAGCCGCCAGCTCTAAGGAGAAGGACCTGCCGGCTGACCCTGCATTACCCCGAGTTACCGCCAATGCAGCAAGATCAATACTTGTGAGCTTGGGGGCTGTGCTGAGCTTTGGGGAAATCATTAAATGTTATACCAAACTAGCCAAAAAATAACTGCACAGCAAGGAGACTGAAAGGAGCTGCTGCTTGGGAGTGTGAGGACACAAATGTACCCAGATACACACTAAGGTGCCTGCACGGACAATGACACACACATGAGTGCACACACAAGTCACCCATATGTAGATGCAGATACACAGAAACATGCTCAAAGACACTCAGAAGGACATGAAGACACACCCAGACACAAACATGCTAATAGCCACAAGGACAGGCACACATACAAATGTGCGAGGACCCACAAACATACTCAAAAATACACAAAAAAGACAAAGTTGCACACACAGAAATACAATCACATGACATTCACATCCACCCGTTTATTCACCTGACTGGTAGTTTTTGAGGGCCAGCTATGTAGCTGCCAGATTCTGGGGACAAGCTGCTGTGCCCTCATGGAGCTTAAGAGTTCACAGGAGGAGGCAGTAGTTAATTAGAGCTGTGTGTGACACCTGTCATGTTAAGTGCAGTAGAGATGGACCCCTCCATTTCGAGGAAGCTTCCATAAGGGGAAGCCGCCCTGAGGAAGTGACACTGAGCAAGTTCCCAGGGCCAAGGAGGAGGCGACAGGGGATGAGAGGGAACAGTGTCCCAAGCTGGGGAGCAGCAATGCACAGGGAGAGGCGGTGCAGGGGAAAATGCAGACAGACGTGTGAGTTTGGAACATGGAGGGCCCCAAGAACACGGCTCAAGATCAAGGTCAAGAGCAGAGGACACACTAGAATGAAGCTAGTATAATTCGGAAGGTGATTCCAGTAAGTTATGTACTAATAAAAAGAACACCAAAAGACATCGAGCAAAACTGACAGAAAGGAAGGAAGAAATGGATAATTCAACAATAGTAGAGACTTCAGTAACCTACTTTCCACAGTGGATAGAACATCTAGACAGAAGATCAAGAAGACGATATGCACTACTATAGACCAGGCATGGAGGGTGGAGGCCAGGTGTGCTGAGCCCAGGCCATGCTGGGGCTTCTTCTCCAAAGGCAATAGGGAACCATTCTAAATGGTTCTTAAAGGGTTTCGAATAATCTCACTAGCTTCCACATGTCAAAAAGAGTAAGGTAGGTCAGAGTCTGTGCCTGCGTGCTAAGTCACTTCAGTCGTGTCCGACTCTTTGTGATCCCATGGACTGCGGTCTGCCAGGCTCCCCTCTGTCCATGGGATTCTCCTAGGAAGAATGCTGGAATGGATTGCCATTTCCTGCTCCAGGGGATCTTCCCGACCCAGGGACTGAACTCATGTCTCTTACGTCTCCTGCACCGGCAGGCGGATTCTTCACCACTGAGCTATTACCAGCATGCTTCCCAGAGTCAGGACAGGTAAACAAACTGGGAGACCAAAGTCCAGGGAGGAGTGATGGGGCATGATGGGTTGCTGGCTGGCTAAGAAAATGAACGGATAGATGGAAGGATGGATAATTAGATATATGGATGGATGACTGGATTGATGGATGGATGGATGAAGTCAGCAGGAACAGAAAGTAGATAGCTGGATAAACCACTCAGCTGGGTGGATAAAAATGGGTAAGTGAGCAAATCTATGAATGAACGGATGATGGCAGATAACTGGACAACCAACCCTGCCAGACTTCCAACGTGTGGATGGTCACAGACAAAAAGGGAAGAAAATTTCTATTTATTGTGTACTCCAGCCCACATTCCCAATAATACCCCAGGTAGACATCCAACCCCTCTCCTACCCAAGAGGATCTCCACATAAGACAGCTAGGACCTGGTCGGACAGAGCACCCTCGTGTGGCCTGTACTCTGATATCCACACCATTTTAGTCACCTCATCTTTTCGCGGTCCTTACTATTAAGCAACATTTGAAGACATGCTAGAAACCAGACCCACAAGGCCAGCATGCAAAGAGCCCTTCTGAGGATGAAACTCAAGCCCTGTTGCACCACCCTGAACCAGTTCCATTTTTGAGGAGGGGAATACAGCACCCCTTGGGCACTGTGTACCTGCCACGAGAGGCCTCTAAAACACCAGCTGGCCATCTGCACAAGGGAAATAACCACTCCCTTCCCAAGGAAGCACAGCTACCACTTGGCTGGGGCATCAGGAATGTCCCCATGGAAACCTTCTCCCACCCTCCCCTCCTTGAATGATGTAATCTTCAATACACTTGTACACACCCAAAGGCTGCTCACCACTAAGACCCTCTCTGGACAGAGATAACACATCAGACTGTCAAAGAAGCTCTCTTTTATCTCTTTTCCAAACATTCCCTCCCTTCCTTCACTATTCCCTATCAGGCTGAACCTAGGGGGAACCAAGCACTCTCTGGATCCTGTTTCTCCACTGCTTGAAACCCTCAATGTCTTCTCCCTTTCCTGAGAATATAATCAACTGAATCCATCCCCTACCACGGTCTACAGGGTCTACCTCCCACTCAGACCTCATCTCGTCTCCTACCTTCCCTTCCTTGACCGTCCTGTCCCAGCCATACTGGCCTTCCTTCAGTTCCTAGATGTGCCAAGGGGATTCCCACCTCAGGGCCTTTGCACACCGCTGTTCCTATAGCTGCAAAGTCCCTTCCACCTGAACTTTGCTGACTGGCTCCTCATTTTTCAGGCTTCAGCCTAAATGTTACCTACTCAATAACCACCCTGAATAAACAGATGCTCCTTCATCTTGATTTTAGTAACATCTGGTCATTTCATTCCTCCATTCTATCTCAGTAATTACACATTAATCTGTTTAGCTTACCCTCTCTGTGTCCAGCACCTAACACTGTGCTGGGCCCATGGCACATACTAGACAAATATTTTACGTCAGGTTCAGAGAAAAGACTAGCCAGACTAGATTCAAGTGCTTTGTGGCACTGGATACTCCCCAACAATCTGGCCTCCATTTCCTCATCTGTAAAGTTGGGCAACACTAGTGCCTACTGCAAAAGGTTGTTGTAAGGATGAAAGGAGAGAATGGGGTACTGACAAACCAGGGCATAGACTCCCAGCCCAGCACTGAGGGGAAGCCAGAAGAGTGAGCAGACAGATATCTGCGTGTCAGAGGCTATTTCAGAAGCAGCTGCGGCCCCAAGTCTTGCCTGCCAGAAACCAGAGTGATGAGTTAAGTTTCACCATGAAAGGAAAGAGCTTATGGAGCCAAATATGAAATGTAGAGTATGGGTGATACAGCCAACGAAAGAGGGGCTAGATTTAGCAGTTCAAAAAAAAAAAAAACCTAAAAAACTTTTTTAATAAAGCCTACAAGTCTATCCCCTTCTTTCTTTATCAACGACACGATTTATTGACCGAGGAAGCCATATCGACTAAATAAATCTTGATAATGACCAAGGCAGCAATCAATACCTGCTTATTATCAGCCCGGACGGAGAATTTCATTTTGCGGAACGCAGGCCCAACGACAGGGTGTACCACGCAGTTCTGGACTCCAGCGGGTGGGCCAGGGATGGATGGCTGGGTGGTGCTCCTTTTCCGGGACAGGAGACAGGCATCCTTCCTGTGTTATTAATAACCTCCCACCTGCCACCCTAACCCATGTCTCTCACGTTTGTGAGTCTGGATTCATTTCCATGAGTTGACAATGATGAGGTGTTTTAAGATGTTTAAAAATAAAGGGGAAAGCACAAGCATAATGACCATAGGCGGGGAACCCTGAGAGCGGGTCAGGGAGTTGGGAGATGGGCTCCCGAAGAGGGACCTCTGGCCCCTAGTGAGTCAAGAGCAGGGACATGAGTGCCCAATGGACCTGAGTCCTGGATTAGAATTCAAGCTCTGCTGCTTGCTGACAATACGGCCTTGAACTTAACCTTCCGTGACTCCTCAATCTGCTCAACTGTAAAAGCAGGATAGTAGTAGTTTTCTTGTGCTAGGGTTGTGAGAATTAAATGAGATAATATTCGTCAAGGGCTCTAAACGCTGTTCAGCATGCATTAAAGGTTGAAAGAACTATTTGTTAAAAAACTGTCAGGACTCCTGCGCAGAAGGCTTCCTTCTGATGTTCCAAAGCAAACGCCAGGCCTGGTCTTGCTACGGCCAGCCAAGTGGTATTTGGAGAGGCTGACCTCCCATCCAGTGCCTCTCTGCAAGGATCTGGTCCACCCTACTGCTGGCTAGTGATGCCAGGAGGTGAATAAAAATAACACTGATGATGACAATGATAATAAAATTAATAATAGACGCTCTCATTTCCTAGGAATGACCACGCTCTGTGCTAAGAGTTTTCCATGTTTCACTGCATCCGTTCAGTTCAGGCGCTCAGTCGCGTCCAACAGTTTGTGACCCCACGGACTGCAGCACGCCTCCCTGTCCATCACCAACTCCCAGAATTTACTCAAACTCATGTCCATTGAGTTAGTGATGCCATCCAACCATCTCAACTTCTGTCGTCCCCTTCTCCTTCTGCCTTCAATCTTTCCCAGCATCAGGGTCTTTTCCAATGAGTCAGTTCTTCACCTCAGGTGGCCAAAGTATTGGAGTTTCAGCTTCAGCATCAGTCTTTCCAATGAATTTTTAGGACTGATTTCCTTCAGAATGGACTGGTTGGATCTCCTTGTAGTCCAAGGGACTCTCAAGAGTCTTCTTCAGCATCACGGTTTAAAAAGCATCAATTCTTCGGTGCTCAACTTTCTTTATAATCCAACTCTCACATCCATACATGACCACTGGAAAAACCATAGCCTTGACTAGATGGACTTTTGTTGGCAAAGTAATGTCTCTGCTTTTTAATATGCTGTCTAGGTTAGTCATAACTTTTCTTCCAAGGAGCAACCATCTTCTAATTTTATGGCTGCAATTATCACCTGTAGTGATTTTGGAGCCCAAAAATATAAAGTCTCTCACTGTTTCCATTGTTTCCCCATATATTTGCCATGAAGTGATGGGACCAGATGCCATGATTTGTTTTCTGAATGTTGAGCTTTAAGCCAACTTTTTCACTCTCTCTTTCACTTTCATCAAGAGGTTCTTTAGTTCTTCTTCGCTTTCTGCCATAAGGCTGGTGTCATCTGCATATCTAAGGTTATTGATATTTCTCTCGGCAATCTTGATTCCAGCTTGTGCTTCTTCCAGCCCAGTGTTTCTCATGATGTACTCTGCATATAAGTTAAATAAGCAGGGTGACAATGTACAGCCTTGATGTACCCCTTTCCCAATTTGGAACCAGTCTGTTGTTTCATGTACATTTCTAACTGTTGATTGCAGTCCAAGGGACTCAAGTGTCTTCTCCAACACCACAGCTCAAAAGCATCAATTCTTCAGTGCTCAACTTTCTTTATAATCCAACTCTCACATCCATACATGACCACTGGAAAAACCATAGCCTTGACTAGATGGACTTTTGTTGGCAAAGTAATGTCTCTGCTTTTTAATATGCTGTCTAGGTTAGTCATAACTTTTCTTCCAAGGAGCAACCATCTTCTAATTTTATGGCTGCAATTATCACCTGTAGTGATTTTGGAGCCCAAAAATATAAAGTCTCTCACTGTTTCCATTGTTTCCCCATATATTTGCCATGAAGTGATGGGACCAGATGCCATGATTTGTTTTCTGAATGTTGAGCTTTAAGCCAACTTTTTCACTCTCTCTTTCACTTTCATCAAGAGGTTCTTTAGTTCTTCTTCGCTTTCTGCCATAAGGCTGGTGTCATCTGCATATCTAAGGTTATTGATATTTCTCTCGGCAATCTTGATTCCAGCTTGTGCTTCTTCCAGCCCAGTGTTTCTCATGATGTACTCTGCATATAAGTTAAATAAGCAGGGTGACAATGTACAGCCTTGATGTACCCCTTTCCCAATTTGGAACCAGTCTGTTGTTTCATGTACATTTCTAACTGTTGATTCCTGACCTGCATACAGATTTCTCAAGGGGCAGGTCAGATAGTCTGGTATTCCCATCTCTTTCAGAATTTTCCACAATTTGTTGTGATCCACACTGTCAAAGGCTTTGGCATAGTCAATAATGCAGAAATAGATATTTTTCTCAAACTCTCTTGCTTTTTCGATGATCCAGCGGATGTTGGCAATTTGATCTCTGGTTCCTCTGCCTTTTCTAAATCCAGCTTGAACATCTCCAAGTTCACAGTTCACGTACTGTTGAAGCCTGGCTTGGAGAATTTTGAGCATTACTTTGCTAGCGTGTGAGACGAGTGCCGTAGTTTGAGCATTCTTTGGCATTGCCTTTCTTTGGGATTGGAATGAAAACTTACCTTTTCCAGTTCTGCGGCCACTGCTGAGTTTTCCAAATTTGCTGGCGTATTGAGTGCAGCACTTTCACAGCATCATCTTTCAGGATTTGAAATAGCTCAACTGGAATTCCATCACCTCCACTAGCTTTGTTCATAGTGATGCTTCCTAAGGCCTACTTGACTTCACACTCCAGGATGTCTGGCTCTAGGTGAGTGATCATACCATTGTGATTATCCGGGTCGTGAAGATCTTTTTTGTACAGTTCTCTGTGTATTCTTGCCGCCTCTTCTTAATATCTTCTGCTTCTGTTAGGTCCCTACCATTTCTGTCCTCTATTGAGCCCATTTTTGCATGAAATGTTCCCTTGGTGTCTCTATTTTCTTGAAGAGATCTCTAGTCTTTCCCATTCTGTTGTTTTCCTCTAGTTCTTTGCACTGATTATTGAAGACTTTCTTATCCCTCCTTGCTGTTCTTTGGAACTCTGCATTCAAATGGGCATATCTTTCCTTTTCTCCTTTGCCTTTTACTTCTCTTGTTTTCACAGCTATTTGTAAGGCTACTTCAGACAGCCACTTTGACTTTTTGTTTCTTCTTCTTAAGGACAATCTTGATCTCTCCCTTCTGTACAATGTCACGAGCTTCCGCCCACAGTTCTTCAAGCACTCTGTCTATCAGATCTAATCCCTTGAATCTATTTCTCACTTCCACTGTATAATCATAAGGGATTTGATTTAGGTCACACCTGAATGGTCTAGTGGTTTTCCCTACTTTCAATTTAAGTCTGAATTTGGCAATAAAGAGTTCACGATCTGAGCCACAGTCAGTTACCAGTCACTGCATCAACACCCCCATAAGGCCTCTATGAGGTAAAGGCTGTATTTAATTCACATTTTAAAGATAAGGAAACTAACACTTTGAGAAATCCAGTGAATCACCCAAGGCATCCCAGTTAGGAAACAGCAAGGCCAGGGTCCAAAGCCCATGCTCAAATCACGGGCTTCAGTTACCCACTGCCCCGAGGGTAACTGAAATTCAACAGGAAATTACCTCACAGCATCATCAGCATCATAGTTATTATTACTGCTGTTAATAAAGATCATGATTAACAACAGTCACCATTTGGGGAAGGCTTACAGCAAGCCCAGTCCTAGGCTGGGTCTGTATTGGTTTGTCATTTTTTACCTCTCACAGCCTTGGAGAAAAGTACTTCTGTCTCCAAGCGATTATAAAAGAAAAGCTTTATGAGGGCAAGAATTTGGTCTGTTTTGTTTACTGTTGCACTCCCAGCACTTTACATTACACGTGACACATAGCAGGTGCTGAATAATGTTCGTTAAGTGAATGAATGATCTGTCTCAACAACCCCGGGAAGCTCTATTTTAGACAGAAAAACTGAGGCCTGGACAGTGTATCTTAGCCATAAAAGGGAAGGGGAGACTCCAATCCCGACTTCCCGCTTGATTATAAACTAGAAGTCCCAGGGGATGCTGAGCAGGAAATCCCCCCAACTCTAGTGATGCTGTCCAGAGAACTTGATCCCTCTTTGATGCCTGCTGGGCTGATCATATGGACCCATGAACCAGGCTTTGGGAGAAGAATGTCACCTGGATCCCAAAACATGTTAACTGGCTATCTTGTGCCCCCCAACAACAGCCATTTCACAGACTGCAGGAACCTGCTTTGAGTTGTCTGTGACTGAGGCCACCAAATCACTGCTAACGGTCCACAGCCTGCCCCAGCAATTAATTAATGGATTTATTAATTAGGATGGGAGCTACTTCCCAGGCTGGAATTGGGGTCACCAGTTTCTAAAGCAAGACTCACAGAGCTAAAGATAAACCCTTGTTCGCTGCTAGTCTGAGGCCTGTGCCCAATTCCCAATCACAGAGTGAGAGAATTTCAAGAGCCAGTGATGGGTGAAGAAGCTGGGGGTCTGGGAGGAACTGCGTCCCCCAGGACTGCCTCCCAAGGTAGAGAGTCAAGGCAGTTGCTCCCACCTTACCCTTCCTGTGCTATTCATCCACTCCATTGTCCAAATATTTATTAAGAACTTACTATGTCCTTGCCCTCTTCAGGGAGGAAGATGTGTGCATTAGTCGCTCAGTCATGTCCAATTCTTTGCGACCTCATAAACTGTAGCCCACCAGGCTCCTCTGTCCATGGAATTCTCCAGGCAAGAATACTGGAGTTGGTTGTCATTCTCTTCTCCAGGGGATCTTCCCGACCCAGGGACTGAACCTTGGTCTCCTAAATTGCAGGCAGATTCTTTACCATCTGAGCTATCAGGGAAGCCCAGGAAGGAATACAGATGGTAAACAAACAAACAAATAAATACATATTATCACATCAGGTAAAGCAGATAGCAGTAAATGGGGCAAGGGGCGGGGAGACATCTTGAAAGCTTAGGGAGGACCTCTCCGAAGACGTAATATTTAAATAGAGGTCTGCATGGACTGAGACAAGACTAAGAAGATGTCTGGGAAACGCAATGGGAACAGCGAGCACAAAGGCCCCGAGGTTGGAACATGTTTGGTGTGTCCCACGAACAGTGAGGAGGCCAGAGGGCTGGAATAAAAAGGGGAGGCGTGTCAGGAAATGAGAGCAAAACATAATGCAGGGATACAAAAGGGAATGGAAGACCTAATCACACAGTGGGCCCAGGTAAGAACAGGCAACCAGAAAGAGGCTACGCTGAGATACCCCCCAGGCTCCCAACAAGACACAAGATACCTCAACTGGGCATCTCCTATGCACTAGGTCCCTTAGGCAGATGTCCAAACCTCATTTCTTCTTTCCTGTAGGAAAGCAGTGGTCCTTTGAGAAGAAGATACAAAGGCAGGATCACAAGACAAAGAGATTTATCAGGATCAATACCTGCACCCTGCAGGAGGGAGCCAGAATAGAGAGGGACGGAGGGAGGGCGTGAGTGAGAGAAGGAAGGAAAGTTGGTGAGCAAGGTTGGCTGGTTAGTGGACGCACCCCAGACAGCAGAGGAGTCCAGAGCCTGCAGAGAGCCCCATGTGCCCCAGGAACCAGTCTGCTCTTAGTCCCCGTTACACTCAGTCCCTGGCTGTGGCTGTTGCGGGTGATCTTCAAGGGCAGGATCTGGTGGCACCTGCCCATCACACTCCCTACAGACAAAGATCTGACCTAGACAATGTATTAAAAAGCAGAGATATCACTTTGCTGACAAAGGTCTGTATAGTCAAAGCCATGGTTTTTCCAGTAGTCATGTACGATGTGAGAGCTGAATCATAAAGAAGGCTGAGCATGGAAGAATTGATGCTTTCAAGTTGTGGTGCTGGAGAAGACTCTTGAGAGTCCCCTGGACTGCAAGGAGATCAAACCAGTCAATCCAAAAGGAAATCAACTGTGAATATTCATCGGAAGGACTGTTGCTGAAGCTGAAGCTCCAATACTTAGGCCACTTGATAAAAAGAGCCAATAAATTGGAATAGACCATGATGCTGGGAAATGCTGAAGGCAAAAGAAGGGGGTGGCAGAGGATGAGATGGTTAGATAGCATCGCCGACTCAACACAGGACTGAGTAAACTCTGGGAGATAGTGAAGGACAGAGACTGGCATGCTGTAGTCCATGGGGGTCACAAGGAGACAGATAAGACTTGGCAACTGAACAACAACAAAGGCTGATATGGTGTCTGAGTACTTTACAAAGTACTCACTGAGATAGGATTACTCCAGGCCACACATGTGCTGCTGCTGCTGCTACTGCTGCTAAGTCGCTTCAGTCGTGTCCTACTCTGTGTGACCCCATAGACGGCAGCCCACCAGGCTTCCCCGTCCCTGGGATTCTCCAGGCAAGAACACTGGAGTGGGGTGCCATTTCCTTCTCCAATGCGTGAAAGTGAAAAGTGAAGTCGCTCAGTCGTGTCCGACTCTTGCGACCCCATGGACTGCAGCCCACCAGGCTCCTCTGTCCATGGGATTTTCCAGGCAAAAGTACTGGAGTGGGGTGCCATTGCCTTCTCCAACACATGTGCTAACTAATCTTATTTTATACTTCATCCTTACTCCCAACTGACAGATGCCAAGAGTGAGCATAAAGGTGGGTCCAACAGGGCTTCCCGGCTCAGTTGGTAAAGAAATTGCCTGCAATGCAGGAGACCTGGGTTCAATCCCTGGGTCAGGAAGATCCTCTGGAGAAGGAAATGGCAACCCATTCCAGTATTCTTGCCTGGGAAATCCCATGGACAGAGGAGCCTGGTGGGCTATAGTCCACGGGGTTGCAAGGGTCGGACACCACTTAGCGCCTAAATCACCACCACAACAGCTACTCAGAATCTGTGACCAGCTTCACTGCCTTCCCCCAGTTTCTTGCACACACTGGTTTTCCACCCACCTCAAGGTTTTAGCACACGCTATTCCCAGGGATGCTTTCCCTGACCTTGTCCTTGACACCTTGGCTAAAGGGTCACTTCTTCCAGGAAGGCTCCCTTCATGCCCAGACTCAGGCAGCTTTTTTGCCACATGCTATCTCAGAATCAAATGTCCGTGTGTGACTACACACCCGTTTGTCCAATAAGATATGCAACCACCCGCCTCCACTGTCTGTGGACTAAGTGAGGACTGGCACTCTTGTCTTCTGGTTCACCATGATATTGCCAGTATATTATTATTATTTATAGTATTTATGATATTTACTTATTATAATTTACACAATTTCTAGTTATACTGTGAGTGGTGAATATATCGGGTTGGCCAAAAAGTTTGTTCATGTTTTTCTGAACCATCTTATGGAAAACCCTGAATGAATTTTTTTGGCTAAACCAATACATTTTCAAGGTGTAGGACAACCGCAGTTATTATTATTAACATTATATAGCACATCTATGTGCTAGGCACAGATTTCACACTTCACATGCACTAACTCACTTAATCCACAGTCCTTAAGGAGGCAGATACTACTATCATCCCTATTTTACACAAGAGAGAAAACCGAGGCTCAAAAAGGTTAAGTGATTTGCCCAAGGTCACACAGCTGGTAAGTGGCAGAGCTGGGATAGAGCCAGGCCCCCTGGCTCCAAGTCCTCACCAAATATCTTTGGGAGTGGGAGACTGCAGGGCTTGATTTTGCAGCCCACACTACACACCTCAGATCCCTGGGGCCCACGGACACTCGTAATGGACCAACGCCTCAAACAGGTGCCCCCAGCCTCTGAGTGCCCCTGAGTGCCTGCCTCTCTGGAGGAAATCTGCACTCGTCTGGCTGTCCTGGTGACCCCTGTGGTCTCCCTGTCTGCAGCACCCACGCTCCATACAGCTGGCTGGACAAGTCAATCGACCATAATGGTTCCCGGGGAGCCACTTACCCCGTCGAGTTTGAGCGACGGCGGCTCAGAGAGTCTTAAGCACTGCTCGGCTCCGGGCTTCTTGGGCAGACAACCAGCTCAGGCCAAAGAGGTTGGAGGATTGATTTTTTTTCTCTTTCTTTCTTTTTAATGACAAATGCGTATCTTGGAACTGCTGTTTCCTTCGGCTGAAGGATGGCAGAGGGGATGCACAGGGAAAGGACTAGGGAGGAGGGGCAGCCGCTGGCCCATTTTGAGGGTGACTGAGCTACTGAGGAAAAGCAGAGACAGCAGGCTAATCACGTGTCTTCATGAAGCTGGTTCAGGGCCTTTCGGTTTTTCTGAGAATGCAGCCTCGTCTGACATTTGGCACTTGGAGAATGGCAGCCAGTGGCCTTGAAAGGTACCCGCCTCATGGCTCCTGGAGCCATCTGATCCACTGCAGACCCTCAGCCCAGGGTCTCTGCACCACTGTTTCCTCTCCATGTCGTGCCCTTGCTAGGTCTCCTTCCCCTGCTGAGCGCAGTCAGAGTGTTGGATTTGTACAGGATACTGGATATCTGAATTTCTTAGGTAACATCTTCTGTATTTTAAATGCTGAGAAGCTTATATTAAAAAAAAAGTGTTTTTAAATATTGCACTAATCTGGACAGATACCTCTGTGGTCCAGACATAGCTCCCAGCCTGCAACCTCTGTAGTCTGAGCTCCCAAGATACAAGACATCACATATAATATTAGTAATATATTAATATAGTAAGCCCCCAATGGAGGAAAAGAGAAGAGAAAAAGTGCCCAGTAATCTCTAAAACAAGCTTGCAAGGCCAGCAAATTCCAGGATCCTCTCTTACTCTCTAAAAATACCAACAACAATAAGAAGTAAAACACTTATGGAACAGTAATTGTGTGTCCCAAACTGTGCTAAGCACTTTCACATTTAAAGTGTTTTAATCTTTAAGAACAGTCTAAAAGGTGGAGATTACTATCAGCTCCATATAGAGACAAGGAAATAAGGCTTAGAGAGGTTAAGTGACCCATCCAAAAATCACAGAGCCAATAGGTGATGGAGCCAGGACTGGAAGCTAGACACGGGCACCTCACCATCTTGGCTCCTCCTACTTCCCTCTTGAGGGGAAGGGTGGAGAACAAGTTTCTGGAACTACATGTGATCTACCTTAACACTCTTAACTGGAAAGTTACACACCTCAGCCATGCTACCGCCATCATTACAGACCTGTAGACCAGACTCAGCAAACTATGGCCTTCAAGCCAAATCCAGCCCTTCACCTGTTTTTGTAAACTTTTACTGGGACATAACCATTTACATTCATTTTTCTTGTCTATGGCTATTTTCATGCCACGGTGGCAAAACTGCGTGCTTGCAACACAGACCACATGGTTCACAAAGCTGAAAGCATGTTATTATCTGCCTCTTTACAGAAAGTTTGCCAACCCTGATGGCAGACCTAGACGGTTGCTAAAGAGCCTAGAGAGAAGCCAGCCCTGGGAAGGTCATGAGGTTGAACCCTTCAGGGACACACCATCCTTAAAGAAGGCGAAGCACATTTGCACACTAAAGGGTAGAGGAAGCTTCTTCAGGCGTTTGGGGTGAGACCACAAAGGAGCCAGCCACGGGAAGATCAGCAGAAAAAGAGTCCCAGGCAGAGGGAACTGCAAGTGCAAAGTCCCCGAGGTGAGAATGTGCTTGACGGAGAGACCAAAAGACCACTGTGAGTAGAACAGAGCGAGGAGAGGAGATGCTGGAGATGCAGTCAGCGTGACGGTGCAGGGGCTCGACTTCCTGAAGTCTTACGATCAGGGGAAAGGACTCTGGATTTTTAAATTAAGTATGATAAGAATTGATTGTTCATATCCTACAGAACACTACAAACCATTTTCTGAAGGGATCCTCAAGGCTTAGAAACAAAGAACTCCATTCCAGACATGATTTTTTTCGTCTCAAAATTCTGCTCAAGAGGCCAGTGGCTCCTCATCTCTGCCAAAATGGGCCCCGAGGTCACGAAAAGGCTATTCATTTAACTGGCACACAAAGTCTGTCAGCATCCTTCCCTTTACAGCATCCTTCCCTTTACAGCAACCAAGTGCAGCAAACCAGATGAGCACAACCAGTCTATGTGATGGATTAAGAAATGGGAGACTTGGAAGGTTAGGGGATTCACCCAGGAGTGCTAGAGACCGTAACGGTACTTCTTAGCTGCTCTTGGGGCCCTTCCCCTCTGCCTACTACTTCCACCTTCCCTGACACCTCTGACATAAGCCACTGTCATTAAGAAAGAGCATCCCCCAGACAGGAAAATCAAACAGAACCCTGATTTCCTAAGCCAGAAACAAAGGCAGGCCACTACCTCAGTCCCCTTCCCACACTCAACCTCTGCCAGGCTCAGTCTGAGTTAGATAATTGGAAGCCACCAGAAATTCAGCCCTTTCAGAAAGCAACAGAGAAAACCATAGTTTTTGGACAGCCACCTCGACCATCATCCAGGATCAAATTTAGCACCAGCTGAGGTGCTCACGTTTGAAATTCTATCTGACGGAAGAAAGGTTACCACAACAGAATGTCAAGTTCGAAGACAGAATCCTTCCTTTAACAGAAGAGTTTAAAAAAAGAAGAAAGAAAGAAAGAAAAAGGAAAGGAAAAAAAAAAAAAAAACACACCACCATCATCAGAAAAGCTGTTCCCTCTGGTCAAAAT
Source organism: Oreotragus oreotragus (assembly GCA_006410675.1). Taxonomy (NCBI): domain Eukaryota; kingdom Metazoa; phylum Chordata; class Mammalia; order Artiodactyla; family Bovidae; genus Oreotragus; species Oreotragus oreotragus. The sequence goes on from SJYX01017395.1 coordinate 128,481, forward strand.
AGCACCGTGCTCATCTGAAATAACCCACCGAGACACTTATTTGCTTCTTTAGGCTTGTCCGTGGTTTCTCAATTTTCTACAGTGAATTCAGGTATTAATAAAAGAAACTTCGAGACCTCCAACCGCAAAAGCGGTCAAGGATGAGACGTTGCTCATTTTTCTTCCAGCATTCAAAGAGAGGCCCATCTTTGGGAAGCGATTTCTGTCGAGTTGTGAAATTCAGAATTTTGGGATGCCCAGAAAAGACTGCTGGGTTCTTTATATAAATTCTCAACACCTGTTTCTAGCTCTTTCTGCAAAATAGGCTCACAGGGTGTGGCTTGCAATGAACTGGAGAAGCAGATGGAATGGGGTCACCCACTGGTTGGACCTTGGAAGGGTCCAGGGGGCTGGCCAATGGTTTGGTCGTATTCACAGAGCTGCCCCTAGAAATCTCCCCTCGTCCCTCTGTCTCCCGCCGCTCCCTCTCCTCCCGCTCCAACCTCCCACAGCCTTCGCCTAATGCCAGTCCATCTCACGGGCCTGGGCCTGGGCCGCACCAAGCCTGGTCTGCTCACGCTCGCACCCCAGCAGCAATTCTATTACAGCGAAGTTTCCAAAGTTAGGATTCCGCCAACAGGGCTGATAGCTTATTTACTGCTGTCATCTAAAGAAAGAGGAATTTTGACACATTGTTAAATGATAGCACATTTAGATAAGTCAAGCTGTCAGAGGCTCTAATGGATGTCTAAACTCTCTGTGGCTGATATGTAAAATTTATGCACTTCAGAATATCATAAGGTTATAATATTTTAATCACATCCACGCTCTTTTCTAAACTTTGAGCTGAGAAAAACATTCCATCAAGTCCCATCTCCCGTACGCCAAGAAATTGAACCTTCCTAGAAGTTTCTCCAAAACTCCTTACAAAAAGTCCAGCTTATCTCATTTGAGGACCCATCAGTTTTCCTCCTTAAAGGCTCACACCCCAAGCAGAATTTGCCTTTTCTTTCCAAGTTCTTACAATGTGATCCTTCCAGTCAACCTCTTTCCTCCCAAGAAACAGATGTGCATTCAGACTGAGCACCAACTCTTGTTAGCTTGATTAACACTGTTTGAAGGGAAAAAAAAAGGTATCACGAGAGAGTGGACCCAGAGCATCATTTAAAAAAGTGGCAAAGTCAAGCAGAAAAAGAAAATCATAAAGGTATGAATCCGGTTACCACGACTATACACAGAAAAGCCGTAAAAAAATACTGCATTAGTAATGTTCACCATAAAGCAATCTCATAACCAAATGAAATATGCCTAGCATTAACTTTGGGATAGAATTTTATTTCTTCTCGTTTCCTGGACTGCCAGCAGCAGAGAGGAAAAGCAGCAGCAAAAAAAGAGGGAGGCAGTTTCAGGGGTCCTGGAGCAGGGTACCCAATGTCACCGCATCGTCACCATCATTAAGACCACTGACAGACTTCCATCCTAGGAAAACAGCCCCACTGTGCCCAGAGATGGCACTGGAAGGAATAATGACCAGACTGCTTCTATATTTGAAAAATATATACTTCCAGAGGGCTCTGCATGGACCAGTACAAGGTCACCTTTCCTGCCAGTATCGGAGTGGCGACGGTAGCATGGTCTGGCCTGGGGACATGGGCCGCCTTTGCTGCCTTGGCCACTCCAACGCTCAGCGACCAGGCTGCATGAAACCACTGAATTGAAGCGATACACACCTCCTCACACTCACAAACATCCGGAGCCACGGGACAAGTGAGCCCGAAGCTCTTGGCCTGCACGGGGCCTGCAGTGGGGGCCCACCTTTCCTACCCAGATCTTGGAACAAGCCAGCTGAAGTTTTCCTTTCTAGCTATCTCCCCTGTAAACGGAAAGTGGGAAGGCGAAAAAAATGAAAGTGTGGCACAGGAGTCATTAGCGTTATGCACAAGAGATGATCCGAGGCGAAAGTGCTTAGGCTCATAATCCGTTTCCAACAAAAATGCCATCAGTGAGAACATGGGGCTGGGTTGGGGGCGCAGGCCTGTTGGGCAGGGGAAAACCTGAACATTTCAGGACAAGGGTGGAGACCACGGCAGATGTGAGGGCCTCAATGTTTGTACACCGCTGCCACATGTACCTCTGTTCTCTTAAAGTGTACAGCTTTTCAAACTCCCAAAGGGACACCCCCCCCCCACTTAATATCCATGTAAATGAGGTTAACCCTTTCCCCAGAGCCCTCTCCTTTTATGCCAAACACACCAGCCATTGTTTTAATGAACATATCCCTCCCTCCTGCGCCCTAAGTATACACCCTGTGCGGGGAGAGGTCCTGGCTCTATTTTCCCATCACCTGAACAAGGCTTTTCACCACCCCTATCTTCATCCTTTCCAGTTCAAATTTGCTTTCTCACCTCAGCATCTTCTAAAACCCTAACAAAGGGTTCCCAGATCAATGGGAGTCCAACTGGAATCAAGATCTGGGTGACCTCAACAGCTCCACAAAAGACCCCTGCGCCTGAGACAGGAGAGACTTGAGGTTCAACACCCCCTCCTCTCCAGCTCAGAAATCAGCCCCCTGGGAGCCGCACCCACCCCTCAGCACCCAGCCCAGGTCTCACTCCACCTCCCCGTTGCAGCCCAAGCTCCCCGGATTGAAAACGAGTTATCTAATGAAAATTGTGTTAACTGACATTCCGGCCAACCGGGAGCAAATACCAGCGCTGTAAATCTCGCCGCGGAAATTTTCTCCAGCCCAGAATAACAATAGGACCCTGCAAAGGGCTCTCGCCAGCCCTTCTGGTTCCTCTCCTCTCGTCTGCCACGTTCTTGTCATTCCTTATGTTACAGAACATCAATCATAAATAAAGACGCTGTCCCCCAGCCGTGCCCGGGTCTCATTTACAAACATTAGCAGGGAATACGATTACCATTGGCCTCCGTGCCAAGCCCAATGTGGCTGCCCAACTCTCTCTCCCATTCTCTCTCCCTCTCCCTCCCCCATCCCCCACTCTTCCAGAAAGGCCACTTTAGCATCATTTAAAACAGCAACCACAGCTCACAGCCCTGCCCGCCTCAGATGGCCACCAAACTGTAGCCCCAACTCGAGTGAGGACCTGGAATTGCAAGGCACTTGCAGTTATTAACTGCATGCCTGAGTGCCCCGATTTTCTCTCCAGCTCACTGGCTCTGAAGGAGGGGGCCTGCGGGGAGTGAGGGGTTAGAAAGGAGGGGGTTGGGAAGCCACCAGGAGGAGGGGGACACTGGAACCACTTATCAGAAGAAACTTAACGAGATTTGCAGGCGGATTTTTTTTTTTTTTTAAGCGGGTCCCTTTTTATCTCCAGACTGATGCTCTCCCTTCTTCCAAGAATGTCAAGGCCAAGGCAGGGTGCTTTAATCTCCCGGTAACCAACACCACTTCCCCGCCCCTTGTTCCCACCGCACCTCGGTGAGACTCCTGGGTTTGGGGGCTTGTCAGGAGCATCCTGGGGCACCTGGGAAAGGACAGAGGCTAGCGTTATGCCTTCTGTGGGCAGTTCTCTGCGAGATTCCACCCTGCGGCCCAGTCTCCTATTGGGTCAGCAAGAATAACCCCCAAATCTGGAGGAGGCACACAGACTCCCAGAAAAAGGTGGAACGGGGATAAAGTGCTGGAGTTTGGAAGGGAGTCGCCCCAGGGAGGGAGAAGGAAAAGAGAAAAGAAGAGACTAGAGAGAGGAGGAAAGAGAGGAGTGGAGGAGAGGAAAAGCAGGAGGCAGAAAACAGCGAGGGAATCTCCTATTTAAAAGTTCCAGTGGGCCCGAGAGCCCGAAGTCACCTGCTCTGCGCAGCTCCCGGCTCTCCAAGGCCCCTGAGGCAGGAGCGCAAACTTGCGCGCGCCCCGGGCCCATCTCCACCGCCCGTCCCCACCTAGACTTGGAAAGAGGTTGGCGAGGGGGATAAAGCAAGAGGCAAAGACGAACCACGAGAACCCGGCCCGAGGAGAGGTCTGCCGGTGCAGGCGGCCAGTCCGGCGGCGGTGGCTGCAGCGGCTGGGGCGGCAGCAGCAGCCCCCGGGTGGCGGCGCGTCCGGGCTGCGCAGCTAGGCGGGCGGCGGCGGCGGAGGTGCTGGCATTTTTTTTTTTTTTAAGCGGGTCCCTTTTTATCTCCAGACTGATGCTCTCCCTTCTTCCAAGAATGTCAAGGCCAAGGCAGGGTGCTTTAATCTCCCGGTAACCAACACCACTTCCCCGCCCCTTGTTCCCACCGCACCTCGGTGAGACTCCTGGGTTTGGGGGCTTGTCAGGAGCATCCTGGGGCACCTGGGAAAGGACAGAGGCTAGCGTTATGCCTTCTGTGGGCAGTTCTCTGCGAGATTCCACCCTGCGGCCCAGTCTCCTATTGGGTCAGCAAGAATAACCCCCAAATCTGGAGGAGGCACACAGACTCCCAGAAAAAGGTGGAACGGGGATAAAGTGCTGGAGTTTGGAAGGGAGTCGCCCCAGGGAGGGAGAAGGAAAAGAGAAAAGAAGAGACTAGAGAGAGGAGGAAAGAGAGGAGTGGAGGAGAGGAAAAGCAGGAGGCAGAAAACAGCGAGGGAATCTCCTATTTAAAAGTTCCAGTGGGCCCGAGAGCCCGAAGTCACCTGCTCTGCGCAGCTCCCGGCTCTCCAAGGCCCCTGAGGCAGGAGCGCAAACTTGCGCGCGCCCCGGGCCCATCTCCACCGCCCGTCCCCACCTAGACTTGGAAAGAGGTTGGCGAGGGGGATAAAGCAAGAGGCAAAGACGAACCACGAGAACCCGGCCCGAGGAGAGGTCTGCCGGTGCAGGCGGCCAGTCCGGCGGCGGTGGCTGCAGCGGCTGGGGCGGCAGCAGCAGCCCCCGGGTGGCGGCGCGTCCGGGCTGCGCAGCTAGGCGGGCGGCGGCGGCGGAGGTGCTGGCTGGCGGCGGGGCGCGGAGCCGCCTCCTAGCCAACCCCGGATGCCTCCCCCCCACTCCTCCTCCTCCTCCTCCCAGCCGCCAGCTCCCTCCCTCCCTCGCCTGAGCCCCAGCCGGGCGCGGACAGGCACGCGGCGCGCTTCGCGGCCTCCCCGGGCGCCGCGAAGTTGGGAGGCGCGCAAAGTGCAGCGCAAGGGGGGTTGCCCGAGGTCCCGCCTGCAGCCCCCTGCCTGGGACCGCAGACCTTGCCTTCCTCGCGTCTCACTCCGCCGCTCACCCGCCGGCTAGCTCCCCGGGCCATGGGCTCACTAGCGCTTCTCCATGGTCGCAGCGGCTAATCGATGATTGAACCGAACAAAGAGCAGCGGCGAGATCAATTCCTAATACCTATCGATAGGCAGCGGGCAGTCGAGCCCCTGCGAGCCCCAGCAGCCGCCGCCCGCCTCCCCAGGGCGTCCGACCGCCCTCCCGGGGACCTCCCCAGTGCGCCCAGGGCGCGCCCGAGGGCTCCCCACGGCCGCGCGGCCGGTGCTGCCCGCACTAACCTGGAGTCGCCGTAGATCAAATCGCTTCCAATATTGAAACATCGATCCCACATTGGCGGCCATCTTGGGGGCTATTCGAGACGCACACACACAAGAGTTTGGCTTTTCTCAATGGCTGCACTCAATATCCGGGCTGGACTCCCCCCAGCCCCGGGGCCGCCGCCGGCAGTCCGGGCCCTGCGCGCCACCGCCTGGGGCCCCTCGGGCGCCCCCCGGCCTCCTGCCACCCGCTGCCCCTCGGCGCCGCCGCGCCGCCGCCGCCGGGCCCGGGAGCCGTGCGCCCATTTTTTTTTTCTTTTGCAATCGGAGCACACAACACGTGCCTCGAGCTGCCGCCGCTCCTCCGCCAGCCAGCTAAGCTTCGCATCCGAGGGTAGCAGCCGCCAGCTAGAGCTGCGTAGACTACCCTGCCGGCGGGTTGTTGGGAGCCGGCCAGTGGGCAGGTGGCAGCCGCCCGGGGGCGCCACTGAGTTGGAAATGTCACCACTGCCGTGCGCAGGGTCCACGCCATTATAGAGTTATGTTATTAGGAGGCGATGTTCTTGTCTTGGTCATAGCACTGGGTTCTTTCTGGGGGTCCTCTGCAATAGAGATTATTGTTACTATTTTCAGTAGCCTTTAGAACAGTTACATGGGCTCTTCACAACTTTAGAATGGGAGGTCGTTTTACTGTTCCCATTACTGGGGAGGGTAATGGCTAAGGCCAAACCTCTGGAATGGTTTCTCCCCCCACAGTGGGTTCGCTTTTATCGTTATATGTTGAGGGGGGCCTAGCCTAGCTCTGGATCATTAACAGCTACAGATGTCTCTGCCACTGTTACAGTCATTATTCCGGGGTCCTTAGCCTAGCTGGGGACCCCAGGCTTCTGCCCAGTATGGGCCTCCTTTATTATGATTGTCTTTTGGGAGAGAGTCTTTAGCCCAGCTGGAGGGAAATTCTGGTCTTCTGCGATTTTTCAGACGCTGGACAGCACGGGTGGCTAGATTTCTTTTACATTTTTTCCATCGTCTTGCCTCTGCAAGGGAGAAGTCCCCAGTCTCCTCCAAGGTCCTACACCAACCACCCAGGAGGAACTCAGACCTCCCAACCCCCTTCATAACTAACACTTCTCCTGACCCAGCAGTCACCCTTTCTGACATGTCCCCCTACCAATCCTACCCTAGCCTCTGCCCTACCCCCCCAAAAAGAGACATTCCCTACCCCCTTTTTCTCTGGGCAAAAGATTTGCTTTTATAGACAGCAAATGGAAATTATATTCCCTTTTTATGACCCAGCTTGGACTTCTGACATCACTCTTGGTCTGGGACAATAGATCAATACAGAGGGTTATAAAAAAGATAAAGTTTAGAAGAGTTGTAAAGAAGAAAGAATCGTGATGGATATTTTTGATGATTTTCCAATATTTGTGTCTTGGAACACGTGCTTCAAGGCAATTAAAGTTTTTAATGTAATGTAAATAATTGTTTCATAAATGCTTCAGAAGAAGGTGTGATCTTTCTAAGCAATCACCCGAGCTGTTTAAAAAATGTAATGTGATTTAAACAAGGATACAGTATTTCTGTTCCCATCCCCATACATTTTCCATAAGGCCTGGGTAAATATATTAATGTGCAAGTTGAAAGACTCATAAGACCAGAAGTACAGCATTCACCAACATGTAATGAATTAGGCCTAGTTAGCAATTCCGAGTGGCCTGTTTCCTTGCCAGATTAAATTGCACGTGATGTGTGGTTTATCTCAGCTCTCGATAACTTCACGTTTAAATTACAGCTCTCATTCTGCAAAATGAATTTAGGGAAATTTCATAACTATCGCATGGCAATTTTTTTTAATGGCTACGTTTTCTCCTGAGCATCTGTAAAGCTTGCAGCTTCCTTGTCTTTGAGTCTGTTTTTTAAAGACCTGTAGTAGAAAATCTGGAGTGAGTGTGAAACCTTTCAAAGCAATTTTTAACAAATCAAGGTTCTGATGAAAGATTATTTTAAATTTACATCTGATCGCTTTTCGGCCTTTTGGCTAAGATCAAGGGTAAATTTATATCTGACTTTGCAGTCATGGACCTGACATCATATACCTCCTGATATGATGTACGGAGAGGATACCCCACCACTTCTGTGATATCTGTGCATAATCTGAATCTAATTGTGAAAAAATATCAGATAAACCCAAATGGAGGGGTGATTCCAGAAAATAAACATCTAGTGTCTTTAAAAATGTCAATGTCACATGAAACACACACAGACTGGGGAACTATTCCAGGTTAAAGAAAGCAAAAAAGATTTGACAAGCGATTAAAATATATGATCCTGGGTTTTCTTTTACTAGAAAGTGCATTAACTGGAGCCAATAGCAAAGTTAGAATAAATCAACAGATTAGATAACAGTATTGTATCAATGTTAATTTCCTGATTTTAATCATTGCACTGTGGCTATATAACAACATACCCCTCAGAGAGAATATTCAAGTATTCAGGAGTAAAAGGAAAGCCAGCATGCCTGCAACTAGCTCTCAAACAGGACAGGCAAAACCAATATGCATCTGTTTATCAAAATCTATCTGTATAGAAAGAATGATATAGCAAATGCTGCAAAATGTTAACATTTGAGGACTCCAGAGGAAGTGTACACAGAAATTCTTGGCACTTTCTTTGCAACCTTTCTGGGAATCTGAAATTATGTCAAAAGACAAAGTTAAAAGAAAAAACAATGAATTAAATTTATGTCTGACTTTGTCTCACTGTTAGGGACTATTGGACTTCCAAATAAAAATTCTGCATGGAACTTTGCTACTTTCCTGACTGACGTAGGCCGCACCTTTGACCGAGCAGGAAATTGCCACAGCAAACATGCTTACTGAGGAGCAGCGAGAAAATCCAATAATTCAGATTGTTTTAAGTCTGTGATATTTTTAAATGACTTAATGCAGTAGGTCTCTGAAGAATTCCGACAATTTTAATGGTAGAAACTTGCAGTCCCACTGAGGAAAGGGTTGCTACATAAATACTGAATGATCGTGTCTTTCTGTCTGGGCTGAAACATATTAGCTTTGCTTAGTGGCTTATTGCTTTATTCACAAAATAAATTTCAGCCGTCTCTCCCCACCATATTCCAAGCGCATCGTGAGCCTGTGCCTTATTAGATGTGGGGGCTTATGTTCCTAAGGCATCTGTTACCGTCTCAGGCTCAGCAATAATGAATTAAGCAGTTAAGTGTTTACCCCCTGAATGGAGTTAGCCAAGGAAATGATATTATTATGGATGGTCCTTAATGAAAGACCAGCAGACTCAGACTTTTTCAGCGAACAATCAGCCTTGGATTTGGGAACTAAAGTAATAAAATATTAAATATTTTTGTGAAAAGCTGTTTTTTTTTTTTTTTTCTTAGCACACTCTCCCTGCCATAAAACACACATATACACTTAAGCAGGTTGTTGGTTGATTCCTGATTCTCAAAGACCCACACATCAGAATGAGTATTACAATGGCAAAGAAGACATCCTTTCCCCATCCCAAAAGAAGNTTTTTTTTTTTTTGTTCTTAGCACACTCTCCCTGCCATAAAACACACATATACACTTAAGCAGGTTGTTGGTTGATTCCTGATTCTCAAAGACCCACACATCAGAATGAGTATTACAATGGCAAAGAAGACATCCTTTCCCCATCCCAAAAGAAGCAGAGGGTGGTTTGGAGCAGCCTATCCTGAAAGCACAAGCAGAGAGAAAGCCAGATCCTTTAGGAAATTCATAAACTGTGCAAGAATCCCAGGGAAGATAATGGCAGGTCCTTAGCCATGAACATAATGATATGCGAAATCCCCAGCATCAAAGCTGAAACAAAAGAAAATGTCCTTCAGTAGCTCCACGTTGCCCCCCACAGTTGTCGGGCAGGAAGAAAGACTAAAGTAGAGACTCCAAATTCATTTGGAAGTTTTCAACAGCCCTGGGAGAGGGATATGGGAGTGTCCCGCCGACACCTGTAAGGGTGTGTCCCTGGAGGTTGGCCCATGGTTAGGTCTCAGATACAGAGGCTAAAGTGACTGGCTGTAGAACCAAGCCAGCAGTCCCTTAGGTGCATAACACTTGACAGTGCTGTCAACCATCACCACTATTAAGCACCTACTAATGGCTGTTGGACAGACTTCAGTGGTAGCCCAGCTAGTAAAGAATCCACCTGCAAAGAAGAGACCCCAGTTCGATTCCTGGGGTGGGAAGATCCCCTGGAGAAGGGATAGGCTATCCACTTCAGCATTCTTGGGCTTCCCTGGTGGCTCAGAGGGTAAAGAATCTGCCCTCAATGCAGGGGACCCGTTCAATCCCTAGGTTGGAATGATCCCCTTGAGGGCATGGCAACCCACTCCAGTATTCTCGCCTGGAGAATCCCCATGGACAGAGGAGCCTGACAGGCTGCAGTCCATGGGGTTGCAAAGACTCAGACACGACTGAGCGACTAAGCACACACACCACAGGCTGTTGGACGCTTTATAAATAAATCATTTAAAATAACACTGTGGTTAGGAGAGTGACTCTGGAGCCAGACTGTCTAGATGTGAATTCCAGCAGGCCACTTACAAGCTCTGTGACCTTAAGCCAGTTACTTTACCTCTCTGTGCCTCATTTTCCTCATGTGTACAATAGTGCTAATAACCATACAAAGTGATAAAGATTAAGTGAGTTAGCCTATGTAAAACTACGTAAACATGTTGCATTTAGTAGCTTTCATTATTATTGGCCTCACAATGAACAGGACAGAGATCTGCATTCCCACATTGCAGATAGAAAGAATGAGGCCCTGGAGAGGCAGGGGCTGGCTCATGGTCACACGGTTGTGAAGGTGGTGGAACCAGCACTGTCCCCCGGAGCTCACTCACATTAGCCTGGGGGCTCATTGCCTCTGAGCCCACCTTGCCTCTTATGGAAAGGAAAAGCAGATGCCCAGAAAACAAGGGCTGTAGCCTTAACTATGTGCCAACTCTCAATTACCAATTAAACTGGAGAGGAACAACACAAGAGGGACAGGCTCCCTGGGCCCGATTCCCCTCACATAGTAGAGATGAAACAAATGATAGTGCATTCTTGCTGTGCTAATTATTCTCCTTCTGTTCCCTTTCCCCACTCACTCTCCTCTTGCCCTGCCCAGTGTCCTGGGACTCTGACCCCGACAGGCTACACCTCCCAGGCTTCCATGCTCCCTGGCTTCTAGCTGGGTGTGGACATTGGGAGGCCCTGGTAAGAGAAAAGAAGGCCCAGAGAAAGGCTGGGATATTTACTCCCTCCCTATTTCACTGCAGTCCGGGCAGTGGCTGGGCCCTTCCACAGTTACCAACCCTGTCAGGCTGTCCCTCCTCTGCTGCCACAGGGCCCCAGTAACTTCTCTCTCCTCACATCTCTTCAGATCTGAGGTATACATGGCTCTCTCTTGCCAGCATCTGGGTGCCTTAACATTCCCTAACACACACCTCTGTAAATGAAAATTTTCAGGTGATTTTTTTTTTTTGGTCTGGGACCCTGATCAATCCACCTGCCAATGCAGGAGACATTGGCTTGATCCCCAGATCAGAAATCAAACTACTGGAAGATCCCCTGAAGGAAATGGCAACCCACCCCAGTATTCTTGCCTGTAAAACGTCATGCACAGAGGAGCCTTGCAGGCTACAGGCCATAGCGTTGCAAAGAGTGGGACATGACTGAAGCAACTTATAGCACACAGGCACACACTGACCAGTATACATATTATTCAATTATCAAGAAAGATGAGGGGACTTCCCTGGAGGTCCAGTGGCTTGAAATCTGCCTGCCACTGCAGGGGACACAAGTTTGATTCCTGGTAAAGTGAACATAGCCAGATTATGCCAACAGTATTAACAAATATTTGCTTAAAATGTGACAAAGAAAAAAGTTAAGGAAAATTAGATATCAATTGGTTAACAGACATTAGCTCTGAAAAATGGTTTTAGAGGTCTCATAATTTCCATATTATCATCATAATTTCCTTTATGAGTACAAATTATTTTTTCATCAGGAATCTTAATTCAGTTGGGGAGGGAATCTGTTTTTTCCTGAGCCTCTGATACACATACCACAATACCACATTCACTTGAGATATCTATGAAAGAAGATCTGATTAAATTGAAAGACAGCCTAAGTTCCTGGGCTGGAAGATGTAATATGGTAAAGATGTCATTTCTCTCCAAATTAATCCATAAATTTAAGACCATTCAAATCAAAACTCCAATAAGGTTTTTCATAGAACTTGATAAGCCCATCTTAAAATTCTTACAAAGATGCAAGGACCAAGAATAGCTGGGGTAAATTTGAAGAATAGTAAGATGACGGAAGTTTTCTTATCATATATTAAGACTTATCATAAAGCTGTTATAATAAAGACAGGGAGCAGAAGGACAGACAAATAGACTCAGGTGACAAAATTAAAAGTTTTGACACAAATTCACACTGATATAGAATGAACTCACAAAACAGATGACAACACTGGCATTATAAATTAGTAGGGAAAGGACAGACTTCATTTTCAATATGGTGCTGGGCCAACTGGCTATGCAGATGGGAAAAAATAGAATTAGATCCCTACCTCACACTACCCACACAGAAAAGCTCCAGGTGGAGGGGTCTGCACTCTAACGAATTTAAAGAAACTCAATCCATTCCCCTTTTTCCAAAGCACAGAACATCTGAAATGAAAATTATATCCTTATTAAGCTGACTTTATTATGCTATGTCTGTTTGCTGTTGTTGTTTTTTAAGCATCCCAATAGCTCTGGTCTCGTAATAACCCAGGGAACCTTTTAGTCCTGGCCAGAACCAGGACTGCACATTCTTATCTCCAGAATGAAAAACCACTTGGCACCTGGCAGCTTCCAAGAGACTTAGAAACATTAGCTAATTAGCTAATTAGAGTTTCGAGAGCTCTGCTCCCCAGTGGCACAGGTTCTTCTTCAGGCACACAGCTTCCCTAAGCCCCTAAGAAGCTGGCCCCAGGGCAGAAATCTGCCTTCTAATTCTGCACCCCTATTTCAGCAGCAAGGTGTGCAAAGTGGCCGTGATCTAAGTCACCTGAGATAACCACCACAGAATTGAGGGCGCCCATTTGGTTCTCCATCTCTCCTAGATCCCACGTATCTAGCTCAAGTGGCCCTACTTGACTGCATGCCCGTGAGGGCACCGATTCCTCCACTGGCTTCCAGGTCTATGAACTGTCAAGGACAGCCATGGATCTTCCCTGTGCCCAAAAAAGAGCATCAAAGACCTCCAGCACCATCCATCCCCCCAAATAAAACTCCACAGACTGGACCCTTACAGCTTCAATGAAAAGCAGGCTTTCTTAAGGGGTGGGGCATGAAGAGCTTAATGCCTTAAAATCCTTTTTGCTTCTTTCTTTTCCAAAGTTCCCTTCATTAAAGCAACCACTCCAATTTCTATTTTTAATGTCTCTCATCTTATTCGGCCCATCCATCTTCTCACACTCATCGCGCACTCTCAGGTCCTATCTTCCCCAGTTCTTTCTCTCTCTCCTCCATTTCCATTCCCTCTCCTGCTCTAGTTTCTCCCTCTTTTTCAAATCTGAGGTCCTCATATTTCATCTAATCAGCAAAATACCATCCAGTAGCCAAACAAAAAGACAAAAGAGTTCTTTTTCTCCTTTGGTAAGATGGGGAGATGTGAATGCTTACACTTCTCTCTTCACCCTGTCCAATCATCACATTGTCATCATCACTGTCATAATGGTGCCTACTATACACTGGGGGCTTCACCAACATTCTAGGCAAATTTCACAATCTGTCGTGTCTACGTCCATTTTACAGATGAGCAAACTGAGCCTCAAAGAGACAGACTAGCTCACCCAAGTTCACTCAACAGGAAAATGGCTGAGCACGGTTTGGAGGCTGGGTGGGAAAACCTGTACCTTTTGGTAGCTTTGCTGCAAAACCCTTAACCCTAGCTCTAGTTTTTTCTGCTGTTTAAGTTCAGGGCAGGAGGGAAGTGAATGAAGGTGCTTCTAGAAGATGCCATTCAGACAAATCAGAACCAACAGGGTCTGTGTTTACCACCTTGGCAGCCAGTCCCTCAGATACCACTCCCTCAGCCTCCTTGGAGCTTCTGATTTCCTAGCTCTTGGCTCCCATGAACCAAAAAAATTATCCACTTGGCCTGATAGGATCGAAAAAATAATGATAATGTTGCCGTTTATGGCCTGTTTTCCACAAGCCAGGCTCACTCTGCCCATTATCTAATTTCCTTCTTGTAACAGCACTTGGAGCTAAGTATGGCCATTTCCTTCCTCTAATAGCTGAGGAAATAGGGGCTCAGAGAGGGCAAGTGACTAGCCCAAGGTCATCCAGCCTGTAAGCAACACAGCTAGGGGTCAAATCCTGTTCTGTTTGATGCTGGGGCTTAGGTTCTCAACCCTGAATGCCATCCTCTTCCCTTTCTCAGCTGCCTCTAATTCCTCTGACAGGCTTTGAATTCACTTCTCCACTGATGAGGAGCTGAGTCAGGGTTGGATCCAAGAGTCAACTCTCCTTGTACCCACAGTCTCCAGCCACACTGTCTAGAGCTCTGGGAGTCCAGAATGAAGGTTCTACAAGCTCTCTTTTGAAGGCTGGGTCCCCATCCCTCCAGTCTCAGAAACCTTTGTGGACTAAAGAACTCAGCATGTAGGGGGAGCAAAGCCCCTCTGGTTCAAACACTCCCTGACCCAGGTAATAAATCTGGCCCTCCTACCACGACCTTTCTTGCTGCAAATCCTTGGTGTCCATCAGGATCTTTGGCAAATGTGCCAGGCATCAGGGACCCTGAGAAGTCATCTGTTCTAACCCCCTGCCTCCAGTCTGAGAAAGAGACTTTAAAATGATTCTGAGGACCTCCGGCCAGGGTCTAACCAACCACACCCTCTTTTGCACACACACACACACACACGTGTACATGGTTGCACATGTGTGTACACTCACACTGTTTGGACACAGGCGCACACACACACACACACACATCTACATGCCAGTGCACACATCTATTCACACAAGCCAGAAACAGATTTTCTGGAACACACTTGTATACTCACACACAGGTTTGCACAGCCTGCGTGTGCACATGGAAGAGTGTACCATACAGATACACAGTGCGTGTGCCCAGTCGTACTTCCCAAGGTAGGGCAGCAAGGTTTCTCCTGGGGCCTCATGGAGTACGGCCTTTAGCTAAAGCCCCACCTGGTGGACACTTTGTGTATACACCAACCCCAGTTCCAAGCCTGAGCGCCCCTGGGACCAGAATACGTCTCTGGACAGCACCCAAGCTGACTGCAGTGAGTGAGCCCAAAGCTAGACTCTGGGGACACCTCCTGTTCCTCAAATCTCTCTTCTTTCCTCCTCTCTCCCTCTCTGGGCAGCAATTTCTTTGGCCAAAGGCAGAGGAAAGAGCACTGGGTCCAGAGGCAGGGGTCTGAATCACTGCTCTGCCACTTGTGGACACAGAATCAACTGCTATCTCAGGGTCAGACACCTAAATCGAGTCTGAAGTCAGACATGCGTTCAAATGGAGCAGCAACTCCTGGCTGTCCCCTTCTTACACACGTGTCCTTGGGCACCTTCCACCTCCCAAACCTGCTTCACCAACTGTGAAATGGGACAAAGGCCCCAGCAGAGTGGCTGGAAGCAGCAGTGATATCAAGGAAGCAAAGTCAGTTATTCTCTCCATTTTTCTTAGACCAAACACAGGTACAGTTTAGGCACAAGAAGAAGCAGGGCAGGAGTCAGAGGGACTCCAGTTCAAATTCTGATTCAAATCCTGGCTCCACCACTTTTTAGATGTGGGGCAAGGCACTCCACCTCTCTGAACGTCAGTTTCTCCATCTGTACAATGGGGACCTTTTGGTGCTGTAGTGAGAATTAAATGAGACAACGCATGCAACAAACCTGGCATCAGTATGCTGTGTGCAATGCTAAGTCACTTCAGTCGTGTCTGACTCTTTGCCATCTGGACTGTAGTCTGCCAGGCTCCTGTCCATGAGATTTCCCAGACAAGAATACTGGAGTTCGTTGTCATGCCCTCCTTTAAGGGATTTTCCTGACCCAGGGATCAAACCTGTGTCTCTTATGTCTCCTGCATTGACAGGTGGGTTCTTTACCACTAGCACCATCTGTCATTAGTAAGCACTTCATAAATGTAGACTGCTATCATCGGTGTTTATGTTTGGGAAAAACAAGTGATACTTGGAGGGGTGGGCAACAGATGTTCCTCAGAAGCCCAGTATAATAGCTATACATTTATAATTAATTACAACGTAATCCTTGTGGGCCAGGCACTGTTCTAAGAACTAAGAATTAACTCATTTAACATCATAACAACTCCATGAAGTAGGCACTATTATTATTTCCATTTTACAGAGGAGGACTGATGAAGATGCAAGGACTGAAATGGTAGGGACCTAACAGAAGCAGAAGATATTAAGAACAGGTGGCAAGAACACACAGAGAACTATACAAAAAAGATCTTCACGACCCAGGTAATCACGATAGTGTAATCACTCACCTAGAGCCAGATATCCTGGAATGTGAAGACAAGTGGGCCTTAGGAAGCATCATTACCAACAAAGCTAGTGGAGATGATGGAAGTCCAGTTGAGCTATTTCAAAATCCAAAAGATGATGCTGTTAAAGTGCTACATTCAACAAGCCAGCAAATTTTGAAAACCCAGCAGTGGCCACAGGACTGGAAAAGGCCAGGTTTCATTCCAATCCCAAAGAAAGGCAATGCCAAAGAATGCTCAAACTACGGCAAAATTGCACTCATCTCACATGCTAGGAAAGTAATGTTCAAAATTCTCCAAGCCAGGCTTCAACAGTACATGAACCATGAACTTCCAGATGTTCAAGCTGGCTTTAGAAAAGGCAGAGGAGCCAGAGATCAAATAGCCAACATCCGCTGGATCCTCAAAAAAGTAAGAGAGTTTGAAAAAAACATCTACTTCTGCCTATTGACTATGCCAAAGCCTTTGACTGTGTGGATCACAATAACTGTGGAAAATTCTGAAAGAGATGGGAATACCAGACCATCTGACCTGCCTCTTGAGAAATCTGTATGCAGGTCAGAAAGCAACAGTCAGAACTGGACATGGAACAACAGACTGGTTAGTATGTCAAGGCTGTACGTTGTCACCTTGCTTATTTAACTTATATGCAGAGTACATCATGTGAAATGCTGGGCTGGATGATGCACAAGCTGGAATCAAGATTGCTGGGAGAAATATCAATAACCTCAGATATGCAGATGACACCACATTTATGGCAGAAAATGAAGAAGAATTAAAGACCTTCTTGATGAAAGTGAAAGAGGAGAGTGAAAAAGTTAGCTTAAAGCTCAACATTCAGAAAACGAAGATCTTGGCACCTGGTCCCATCAATTCACGGGAAATAGATGGGGAAACAGTGGAAACAGTGAGAGACGTTATTATTTGGGGCTCCAAAATCACTGCAGATGGTGATTGCAGCCATGAAATTAAAAGACACTTACTCCTTGGAAGAAAAGTTATGACCAACCTAGACGGCATATTAAAAAGCAGAGACATTACTTTGCCAACAAAGGTCTATCTAGTCAAGACTATGGTTTTTCCAGTGGTCGGGTATGGATGTGAGAGTTGGACTGTGAATAAAGCTGAGCACCGAAGAATTGATGCTTTTGAACTGTGGTGTTGGAGAAGACTCTTGAGAGTCCCTTGGACTGCAAGGAGATCCAACCAGTCCATCCTAAAGGAAAGCAGTCCTGAATACTCATTGGAAGGATTGATGTTGAAGTTGAAACTCCAATACTTCGGTCACCTGATGCGAAGAGCTGACTCATTGGAAAAGAGCCTGAGATGTGTATAAGAGACAGGTCTGTAGACTTTCCTGATCATAACATTTACAGCTTATCTATATAAATGAACACTGAAGCCATTGTGAAACACAGCCGGGAATCTACTATATTTCTAAAAATTAAGACTTGTAGGTCCACCACATCCCAGGGTGTAGACCTTTACCAATTCTTGACACCATGTTATGACTTCAGCCAAAACTCCTAAAAGCCTTTTTCGCTGAACAGTGTGTGTGAACCATGCCTCATCTTTCAGGCTCTTAAGGGGAAAAGATTCTTGAGTTAACCACATTGACGATGAGATACAGAAGTCTAAAGATAACACATGGACACATGTGGCTCTAATACAAAGGCATAATCCACTCGGCAAGAGAAGCGCAGCTGACTCCCACAGCGGGATTGCACAAGTGCCTCTTACCTGTGCCAGCGTCCTCGCTTTCCCTCTCTTATCTATGTTGCTCAGATAAATCTTTTCTAAATCATGTAACCCCATGGTTAGGTCCTTTAACAAGTCATCCTTTTTTTGCATTAATATATGCATTCATCACATCTTAATTTAGAGCTTCATGTATGTCATTTCCCCCCCCCCCCANTTGGAAAAGACCTTGATGCTGGGAGGGATTGGGGGCAGGAGGAGAAGGGGACGACAGAGGATGAGATGACTGGATGGCATCACCAACTCAATGGACATGAGTTTGAGTAAACTCCAGGAGTTGGTGATGGACAGGGAGGCCTGGTGTGCTGCAGTCCATGGGGTCACAAAGAATCATACACAACTGAGTGACTGAACTGAACTGAACTGAAGGTGAAAGAGGAGAGTGAAAAAGCTTGCTTAAAACTCAACATTCGAAAAACTAAGATCATAGCATCCAGTCCCATCACTTCATGGCAAATAGATGGGGGAAGAAAGGAAAGAGTGGCAGACTTTATTTTCTTGGGCTCCAAAATCATTGCGAATGGTGACTGCAGCCATGAAATTAAAAGGCACTTGCTTTTTGTAAGGAAAGCTATGACAAACCTAGACAATGTGTTAAAAAGCAGAGACATCACTTTGCCGACAAAGGTCCATGTAGTCAAAACTATGGTTTTTCCAGTGGTCATATATGGATTTGAGAGTTGAACCATAAAGAAGGCTGAGCACCAAAGAACTGATGCTTTCAAGCTGTGATGCTGGAGAAGACTCTTGAGCCTCATGGACTGCAAAGAGATCAAACCAGTCAATCCTAAAGGAAATCAACCCCGAATGTTCATTGGAAGGACTGATGCTGAAGCTGAAGTTCTAATACTTTGGCCACCTGATGTGAAGAACTGACTCATTAGAAAAGACCCTGCTTCTGGGAAAGATTGAGGTCACGAGGAGAAGGGTGCGACAGAGGAAGAAGTGGTTGGATGGCATCATTGACTCAATGGGTGCGAGTCTGAGCAAACTCCAGGAGATAGTTAAAGACAGGGAAGCTCTGGAGTGCTGCAGAGGACACTGAGGCTCAGAGATGATGTAACTTGCCTAGGAGAAGGATATGGCAACCCCTTCCAGTGTTCTTGCCTGGAGAATCCCAGGGACCAGGGAGCCTGGTGGGCTGCCATCTATGGGGTCACACAGAGTTGGACACGACTGAAGTGACTTAGCAGCAGCCTAGGATTAAAGAACCAGAGAGTTGATTAAAAAGCCGGGCAGAGTGCTCTGAATTTCTCCACTCCCTACTCCTATTGAAATGTCCTATCTGACCTTCTAGCCTTTCTTTAGTCTGGAAACTTCTCTACAAGATGAAGTCTGGCTGTAGAGGCCAAGTCCACCCTTATGAGAGTCACTGACAGTCCCATTCCTCCCAATCCCCAGGGAGGCAAATGGCCACATATGCATCTTGAGTATTCTGGGGGGCTATAGGTTTAAGATAATCTCAGAGAGGCAATAAACACAATGGAAATAAAGCTAATTAAAGAGCATCTGCTAATCATGGGATCCTGTGTCAGAAAACTTGCATCTGCTGGGGTTGCTAAGTGGCATGAAGGTGGAGAGAACCTGGCTGGCAAGGCCTCATCCTACTGCTGACGCGTCACCGCGGAGTGGAGGGACAGATGGTGGCCCAGACAAGAGACGAATGTAAAAGACAGATTAGACATAGGAAATTGTGTACTCCATATTTTATTTAAAAGTCAGTCACTGGGAAATGGCTGCCCAGTGATGCTACTGGTAGCAGAGTTAAGCTCTAATGTGGCATGGTGTTGGCAGGAGCCAGGACTCAGGGGGTTAACCGCTGTGGGGTTTTAATCCTGAATTCATGGCTGCCTGGCTGTGTGGCTTAAATTCAGTTGCTTAACCTCTCTGGACATCAGCATCCTCCTCTTGAAAACAGGAGGGATAACAATCTACCTATGGCTGATGGTGTCACTGATCCCAACTCTCCACCTTTCCCTCTATCCACGTGACTTAGCAGAGTCCACCTCAATGTGGGCAGGGCATATGCCCCTCATGCTAGAGCTTGGGTCTGGCCACATGACCTGCTTTGGCCAAAAGGATGAGCTGGAAGTGTTGGCGTGCCAGTTCTGAGCCCACTTCTCAAGATATGTACCTTGCATTGTTGCCTTTGCCAGGGAAGAAACATGCCTGGCCAACTGGTCCTAAGAGGAGGATGTAAGACTCAAGGATAGGGAGGAGTCTGGCTTCCTGGATCACACGTGGAGGACAGCCCCCACCATCTAGGAACACCTGCCAAGGATTGTGCCATGGCTGTGAAGCACGTCTCTCATGCTGAGCCAGTATACACTGGGGTCTATTTGCTGCAGCAGCAAGTGCATCCCATGCTACCTCACTGGCAGGCCAGTACCTGCACCCCCTCCTGAGCCAGCCCTATATTTCACCAACCTTGATTTTCCCCTACAGTCACCCAAGCTGGACACCGTGGGGCTTTGTGCTCTCACCTGGCTGTGACTTTCTGGACCTCAGACTGTGAGCTCCCTGAAATCAGACCTTGGAGTAGGAAAAGATGCTCTAGAGCAATGCGGGGGAGGTGGAAGAAGGGTCTGTGGGTACTGAGGACAGAGTGGATCTGAACCCTGTTTCCTCAAACCACTGCTAGACCCCAGAGGTGAAGCAGTTCATGTTGTGTCTAAGCCATGGGGATCCCAGGCAAGGGCTCCTGCATTCAGAGCCTATTCCTTGTATTGACAGAGGCTTTGTCTATGGTCTGATGGTGGGCAGGGACTGCAACAGCACCGGTACCCCCATATGCATGGGTACTGACTGCAAAGATGAGCAGTCACTAGGAAAGTAGCTTCTTCTCCCTTGCCCTCAACACACATTTTAGGGGACTTCAGGGGGCATCTTGCTTTAAGAAAACTGACATACGCTCTTGCCAAATAAAATTTGTCTTCAGAAAAAAAAAAAAAAGAAAAACCAAACATGACGCATGGAGATTGGCACTTATCCAAATGATCAGTAGTCATCTTCACCAATCCTTGAGCACCCACTCGGCACCAGGTGCATTTGCTATGACCTCAGACCCTAATGGTGGCCCTGCAAGGAAAGGAGGCTCAGGAAAATGAAGAATTCCCAGGCCCACAGGCTCTGTTACAGTCTTGAATGTCAACCTGTTTGGCAAGTCGGTGTTTCTGAAAAACAAAAACTTAAATATCCAAGAGTGGCTCTGCCTAAAGAGATCCCTTTCTAGAACTCCATGTGACAACCTTCCTTCTCCAAGGTGGGGTAGAATGGAGAGGAAGGTGCCCCACTTTTCCAAGACGTTGTCTTTTCCTCCACCCAGTTATCCCCACCTTGATCTCCTCTACAATCTCCCCTCCTCCCTCCTTCCACAAGGGATTGGGTGGTCAAATCCACCAAAAACCAGTTCATTTTTCCATGTCTTCAAGGAAGTCTCAGTTTTGCTCTTAAGATCATTAAAACTGACTGAATCAGGCCCACTCAGATTATACAGATGACTTAAAGTCAATTGATTATAGACTTCAGCCACATTGGGTTGCCATTTCCTTCTCCAGGGTCGGGAAGATCCCCTGGAGAAGGAAATGGCAACCCACTCCAGTACTCTTGCCTGGAGAATCCCATGGAGGGAAGAGCCTGGTAGGCTACAGTCCATGGGGCCACAAAGAGTCGGACACGACTAAGCGACTTCACTTTCACTTTCACTTTCATATCACCCAGATTAATGTCTGAATAACTGGCACTATCATCTAGTCAATAATTTGACACATCAAACCAACCATCACATCCCTCTGTGGTAAATCCTGTGGCATCCTCAAGTTGGGTGCTTGTTGACCAGACCATACTGTCAGTGTGAACTAGTCATGGCTTTTTCAATTGGATGAACTTAATCAAAAGAATGGATTTGTTGGTTCCCATATCCCCAAAGGGCAGGAGTTTGGTTGGAAAAACCCCAGGCTAGGCCCTCAGCACAGCCTAGACTCTCTTCTGCGGCCTTCCATCTGCTTCTATCTGGATATTGGCTTGATTTTGCTCCTTTTATTCTATCCACAAGTCTGAAACCATGGCCCCAGTAGTTCTGGAAGCACATCTTCTCTATTAGGTCAAGGGAAAAGGCTCACTGGCCAAGCCTAGGTCACAGAGGGTGGGGTCTGTCAGCCATGGGGAGCAGGCAGATAGCACATGCAGGGACACCAGCAGGAAGCTGTAAGCCAGGCAGCTGCCCAGGTATGCACAGCTCTGTACCTTCCAAAGTGTGGTACGTGAGCTTCCAGATGTTTCTAGAGCATACATGGAACATTCTACAAACTTCGAATTCCATGGGAAGGAAGCCCACCCTCTTTTAAGTGTCCCTCAAGCTTTCTGATTGCTCCAAAGACAAGCTCCACTTAGTTCTTATCATGTCTATAATGCTTCTGTCCCTGAAAAAAATCTCTCAGGCTCAGTTGCTCTGGCAGGCAAGAATTTAATTCATTACTTTATTCTAAATGTATTTACTTATATGTAGTTATTTTCTATTTATGGCAAGAGATGCTAGTTTTCTACTTAGAGTAGTGACAGAAAGTTTCCTTTTACAAAAGCATTTAGTCAAAAGTGAGCCAGGCTAGAGAAAAATAGTAAGTAAATAATAATAGATGGTGCATGGAGACAGGAAAAATTGTGCCTAAGGATGGGATGGACTTAAGCGTTATATTGGGTGATGGCCTTGGCTTTGATATTAGACACTCAGAATTTAAATCCAGGTCACATTCACTGTGTAAATCTGGGCAAGCCACTGAAACTGAGTTTCATTTTCCTTATCTATAAAATGAAGATGGTAATAATAATCATCAAACTTCCTAACTCACTTTATCCAACCCCCTTAGGGCCAGGGGTATTTAGGAATTCAGAAATTCACCACACATCTTATCCTACCTGCAGAACTTAGGCACCACCACGTGACCTGGCACACTGAGCACTGAATTTTGTGTTTTTTGTTGTTGTTGTTTTAAGCCTACACATTGCACCAATCCTGGGCAGATTTTTTAGCCTAATGGGTTTGCTACAAACTTGAAAATAAAAACTTTCATATTCCAGAGGTTTGGAACAAGACTAGCGAGACTAAAAGCACCTTAGCCAAGCCTATGCAGCGCTATGACAAAGCAAGGAGCCACCAGAGCAGGGGAGGGAGGGTTTAGAGACAGCAGGAATGAAATGTGCACCAATCCCAAGAGAAATTATAGAGAGATTATAAAAGCTTCCCAAGATTTCTCAGAAGTCTCCTCCTCCCATGACCTGTTCTTTTCCTTCCTCCTCCTCCTCCTCCTCCTCCTCTTCCTTTTCCTCCTCCTCCTCCTTCTCCTCCTCCTCCTCCTTCTCCTCCTCCTCCTTCTCCTCCTCCTCCTCCTCTTCCTTTTCCTCCTCCTCCTCCTCCTCCTCTTCCTTTTCCTCCTCCCTCTTCTCCCTATTCTTCTTGGTCCTCTTCCTCCCACTGCCCTTGCTGGCGATCAGCCTAGGAGTGGACATGTGACTAAGTTATAGCCAATGAGATGTGAGGGGAGATCTGCTGAAATGCTTCTGTAGATGTCTCTGTGCCTAGATGTGATACCTGGTGCAGGGGCAGCCATTTTAGGGTCGTAATGGAAGGTAGGCTGCAGGTAAAGCCACACAAAGAAAGCCAGGGTAGAGAATTGATCTCACATAGCCACTGATCACACCAAACTTGGACTTGCCTACCTCTGCACTTCCTATAGAAGATACAGAAAACCTATTATAATTTTAGCCACTCTGAGTTGGAATTATATGTATTGCAGAAGGGCATTAGTTTGGATATTAAAGGAAAGTATAAATCTGGAAGGTGAGAAAATGTGAGGAGTTGCAAGTTACAAGAAGGCCTACAAGCAAGGTTGGATTTTAAGGGTTTCCCTGGTGGCTCAGACAGTAAAGCATCTGCCTGCAGTGCGGGAGACCTGGGTTTGATTCCTGGGATGGGAAGATCCCCTGGAGAAGGAAATGGCAATCCACTCCAGCACTCTTGCCTCAAAACTCCTACGGATGGAGGAGCCTGATAGGCTACAGTCCACGGGGTCGCAAAGAGTCGGACACAACTGAGTGACTTCACTTTTCACTTTATTGTAACAGGAGGGAAAGGGCCAGGGCACAACTTTTAAAAGAATGACATAGCCTGAGGACACAATATAAACCGATTAGAATCAAATGGGACCAAGATGGCAGTCAATACTAGACCTTGATCCTCAATCAGCAAGTGAAAAGACACACCCAGAGGTGCCAAGACAGTTCTGAGTTCAGTTCAGTTCAGTCGCTCAGTCGTGTCTGACTCTTTGCGACCCCATGAATCGCAGCGCGCCACGCCTCCCTGTTCATCACCATCTCCCGGAGTTCACTCAGACTCACGTCCATTGAGTCCGTGATGCCATCCAGCCATCTCATCCTTTGTCGTCCCCTTCTCCTCCTGCCCCCAATCCCTCCCAGCATCAGAGTCTTTTCCAATGAGACAGTTCTGAAGCACTGTTAAAAGACCAAGGAGTGTGGGCAGTGGCCCAAATCCTGGAAATCTCCACCCCTTCTCAAAAATAGTTGGAATAATCCTCCCACTCATTAGCATATGAAATTACCCAGCCTATAAAAACTAACCACACCACATTTCAAGGCTGCACTTGTCCTCTACAATGGCCCACACTTTTGAGTCCCAGCCATGTGGGTTCAAGTCCCAAAATGGGTCTTGGCTGGTTTCAAGTCCCAACCATGTGGGTTTGAGTCCCAGACTGGGTTTTGGCTGTGTTCAAGTCCCAGCACATGGGTTCAAGTCCCAATCTGAGGTAAACGGTTTCAATATCAGATAGACGACATTATGGGAAGGTGGAGGGGGCCAGTGAGAGAGCGGGTGTGCACTGGACTCTTAGGATGGGTTCATGAAAGAGTTTGGGAAACTTCCTAACCTTCACTAAAAACATCACAGTTCCATTTTTGTGTGCTAAGTGGAGGGCAAATAATTAAGCTCAAGTCCAGAGTCCCTTAACTTCCTTCCCAGGATCATAGATGTTCCCTCTACCAGGAAGGAAATCTAGGATGAGCAGCCGGGAAGATTCTAGGTAGATGAAAAGCCTCAGCAGTGTTCCGGGCTTGTCTGGCCTTCAACGTGTGATTTTGAGAGTTGGAAGCGCGAAGATTATAACTCAGAATGGCACGCGGGTGTGAAGCCGGCTGCCTTGCCAGCTATTTGCCTGTATTTAAAACACATATGGGTGATATTTTTAAATATCTTTGCTGTGTGATTGAAAAACATTGCAGTTGCTACTTCATGGACGTGGGTTTTTATGCAAACCCAGGGATGGAATGATGAGTGTATGTTGTACCTACGTGGGCTTTGCTGGAGAGAAGTAAGGACAGAATGGCACAGCCTGCCTAAATGTCGGGCAGAGAATTGGGGCTGGGCCATTCAACATTTAACTTGGGTGTGGGGGCTGCTGGCAAAGCTCCTTGGTTTTCTTTCTTTTCATCCCTTCCAACTCTCCCTCCAAAGGGTTTGGGTGCAGCTACTCCCCCAGCTCTGGGAACGGGCATGTGACCCAGACTGGCCAATTAGGTCACGCCAACCTCTTTGCCCCAGTGATTGGCTATGTCCTTAGCTCATGTCCTAAGGCAAGTCAGTGAAATGCAACTGTGCGACTTGTAGGAACTACTGGAAAAGAATCACTTCCCTCTTGCTCTTGTTGCTGAGCTGAGAGGAGGTATACCTGGGACTGCCTAAGGCCATTTTTGTCACCACCTGGGCAAAGCCTGATAGAAATAAAGCCAAGATAGGGAAAAAAAGCCTGAGAGATTAACAGAATTCTGGACCCCGACATGCCTGAAATCTAAGATCAGACTTCTTTGGTTGCACTTAGAAAAAAATTTGTGGTAAACTCTATTCAAGGGACTTCCCTGGTGGCCCAGGGATTAAGAATCTGCCTTCCAATGCAGGGGATGTGGGTTCAGTCCCCAGTCAGGGAACTAAGATCCCCCATGCTATGGAGCAGCTAAGCTGTGCGCCATAATGACGAAGTCTGTGCCACAACTAGTATTTGCCCACACGGCGCAACTACTAAGCCTACGATGACTGAGAAACTCATGCACTACAGGGAAGAGCCCACAGGCCCCAAGGAAGACCCAACACAGCCTAAAATAAATAAGCATTACAAAATACATATATATTTAACATAAAATGTCATTTTAGCCATTTCTAAATATACAGTTCAGTGACATTAATTACAATCACAATGCTGTGCAACCATTGTCACTATCTTTTTCCAAAATCTTCAGCCCCCAAACAAAAACTCTGTACCTATTAAGCAGTAACTTCCCATCCCATAATAAGAGTCCTAATTTAAAATATGGGCTTCCCTGGTGGCTCAGATGGTAAAAAATCTGCCCACGGGAAGATTCTAGGTAGATGAAAAGCCTCAGCAGTGTTCCGGGCTTGTCTGGCCTTCAACGTGTGATTTTGAGAGTTGGAAGCGCGAAGATTATAACTCAGAATGGCACGCGGGTGTGAAGCCGGCTGCCTTGCCAGCTATTTGCCTGTATTTAAAACACATATGGGTGATATTTTTAAATATCTTTGCTGTGTGATTGAAAAACATTGCAGTTGCTACTTCATGGACGTGGGTTTTTATGCAAACCCAGGGATGGAATGATGAGTGTATGTTGTACCTACGTGGGCTTTGCTGGAGAGAAGTAAGGACAGAATGGCACAGCCTGCCTAAATGTCGGGCAGAGAATTGGGGCTGGGCCATTCAACATTTAACTTGGGTGTGGGGGCTGCTGGCAAAGCTCCTTGGTTTTCTTTCTTTTCATCCCTTCCAACTCTCCCTCCAAAGGGTTTGGGTGCAGCTACTCCCCCAGCTCTGGGAACGGGCATGTGACCCAGACTGGCCAATTAGGTCACGCCAACCTCTTTGCCCCAGTGATTGGCTATGTCCTTAGCTCATGTCCTAAGGCAAGTCAGTGAAATGCAACTGTGCGACTTGTAGGAACTACTGGAAAAGAATCACTTCCCTCTTGCTCTTGTTGCTGAGCTGAGAGGAGGTATACCTGGGACTGCCTAAGGCCATTTTTGTCACCACCTGGGCAAAGCCTGATAGAAATAAAGCCAAGATAGGGAAAAAAAGCCTGAGAGATTAACAGAATTCTGGACCCCGACATGCCTGAAATCTAAGATCAGACTTCTTTGGTTGCACTTAGAAAAAAATTTGTGGTAAACTCTATTCAAGGGACTTCCCTGGTGGCCCAGGGATTAAGAATCTGCCTTCCAATGCAGGGGATGTGGGTTCAGTCCCCAGTCAGGGAACTAAGATCCCCCATGCTATGGAGCAGCTAAGCTGTGCGCCATAATGACGAAGTCTGTGCCACAACTAGTATTTGCCCACACGGCGCAACTACTAAGCCTACGATGACTGAGAAACTCATGCACTACAGGGAAGAGCCCACAGGCCCCAAGGAAGACCCAACACAGCCTAAAATAAATAAGCATTACAAAATACATATATATTTAACATAAAATGTCATTTTAGCCATTTCTAAATATACAGTTCAGTGACATTAATTACAATCACAATGCTGTGCAACCATTGTCACTATCTTTTTCCAAAATCTTCAGCCCCCAAACAAAAACTCTGTACCTATTAAGCAGTAACTTCCCATCCCATAATAAGAGTCCTAATTTAAAATATGGGCTTCCCTGGTGGCTCAGATGGTAAAAAATCTGCCCACAATGCAGCAGACTTGGGTTCAATCTCTGGGTCAGGAAGATCCCCTGGAGAAGGGAGTGGCTATGCATTTCAGTATTTTTTTTCTGGAGAATTCCATGGACAGAGGAACCTGGGGGGCTACAGTCCATGGGGTCCCAAAGAATGGGACAAGACTGAACGACTAACACTTTCTTTTTTAAAGTGTGTGTGTGTGCGTGTGTGTGTGTGCACGCGTGCGTGCACACACTAAGTCACACGCTACATCACTCTGATCGCGTCCCATTCTTTGCAGCCTTACAGACTGTAGCCCACCAGGGTTAGTCTGGCTTCTCTCGCTTAGCATAACGCATTTAAGGTTCATTCATGTTGTTTAGTTCAGTTCAGTCGCTCAGTCGTGTCCGATTCTTTGTGACCCCGTGGACTGCAGCACACCAGGCCTCCCTGTCCATCACCAACTCCTGGAGTTTACTCAAACTCATGTCCATTGAGTTGGTGATGCCATCCAACCATCCTTTGTCATCCCCTTCTCCTCCTGCCCCCAATCTTTCCCAGCATCAGAGTCTTTTCAAATGAGTCAGCTCTTCGCATCAGGTGGCCAAAGTATTGGAGTTTCAGCTTCAACATCAGTCCTTCCAATGAACACCCAGGACTGATCTCCTTTAGGATGGACTGGTTGGCTTTCACTGCAGTCCAGGGGACTCTCAAAAGTCTTCTCCAACACCACAGTTCAAAAGCATCAATTCTTCAGCGTTCAGCTTTCTTTACAGTCCAACTCACATCCATACATGACTAATGGAAAAACCATAGCCTTGACTTTGTTGACAAAGTAATGTCTCTGCTTTTTAATATGCTGTCCATGTTGTTGGCACATCAGTAATTGTTCCTTTCTATTGCTGAGGAGTAAATACATTGTATGTATCCATTCACCAGTCTATCTCATTCACCAGTTGAGGGACATTTATCCACTTGTGTACTCTGAATTTACTTGAGTCTATAAATCCCTTTTTCTTTTCTTAAGCTATTCCAGTTAAATTTCGGTCACCTGCAACCACAATAATGTTGACAATATATCAGAGAAAGTGACTTCCTCTCTCTGAAATTTTTTCTTTCATCTATAAAATCAGAGCATACTATTCAAATGGTTTTGAGGGTTACAGAAGTCTTGACTCAAAATTGTTTGAGAGAGACAATTATTTTCTCACATACCAGGGAGTTCTGAGATGAAGAAGACCTCAAAAGAGGTAATTCTTGTAATTCGCAGTTCAAGTCCGGAGGCAGGCAGTTTCCACAGCTCCACTCTACTGGCCTCTGGGTTTTCCCAAAGGGCAGAGCAAGATGGCGGCAGAGACGCCACGTGACAGACTTCACAGGAAGTTCTCTCATTTTGGCTTAAGCCAAAAATAGTTTATTAGTTTATTTAATGGTATGATGAGTTTTGGGTACAGCTGGATCAAGAGCCTCTGAGGTTGAATTTTAGACATTATCATTCTCCTTCTCTGCTGGCTTTGTACTCAGACAGGCTTCTCTGCAAGGTGGCTAAGATGGCTTCTGGCAGCCCAGGTGTCTGTCCTCCCAGGGCAACATCCCCAGGGCAAATGAGCCTCTTTCCAAATGTTCCATCAGAAATCCTAGGGAGAACTCTCCTTGCTCTAGGTCAGATCTGGACCCTTGAGACATCACTCCTAGTGTGAGGGTATTTGGAATGGTGCCTTTGGGAGGTAATTAGGTTTAGATTAGGTGATGAGGCTAGGGCCTCCATGATGGTATTGATACCTTTATAAGAAGAGACAGAGCACACGCCCCTCTGCCTTCTCTCTCTCTCTCCCCTCCCTCTCTCTGCCATACTAGGACGCAGCAAAAAGATGACCATCTGTAAACCAGGTCGAGAGCCCTTGCCAGATCCTAAACATGATGGCACTCCAATCTTAGACTTCCAGTGTCTAAACTATGAGAAAACAGTTGTTTAATCCCCCCTCCCCCGCCCTGGCTACAGTATTTTGTTATGGAAGCCTGAACTGATTAATACAGCAGTGAATTTAGAGCAATCGTTGTTGACTGGTTACCTGCTGAGTGCCAGGCCCTGTGCAGAATATTGAAGTTTGTTAGCTAGGTCTCAGCCCACAGAGAGTTTGGAATCTAGAAACAGTATTAAAATATTAATGATGAATCCCTTCTATCTCTTCTGTAAATTTGAGATCACTTTTATTTAAGAAAAGAAAATTCTAACTCAATCAATAACCTCTTTGCACTTTCTTCCTCTATCCATCTGTCTCTGGAAACAGACTAGCACGTAGACCACAGAACTTTACATCTATCTCTCCATAGTTATTTCCATGCATGCCAAGAGAAAAAAAAAAAAAAAGACAGCTATAAAGAGATATGGCAGATGCTCCTAAGTGCCCTGTGTTCAGAGCTTTTCATATCTAACCTCATTTAATCTTCAAACCAGTGTGTAAGACAGACATTATTAGTTTCATTATCCAAATGAGGAAGCTAAGAGGCCCAGAGAGGCAAAGTGACTTATCCAAGATCACACAGCTGTGAAGTGAGGGTGAGGTTTGAGTCCTTTGAATCAGGTCTTTCTGATTTTAAGGCCTAAGGTCTTAATTCCCAGCTTCCTTGGCTAATCAGTGCTATGGAGGAATTCATAAAATAGACACTCATCCAAAGTTGAGACATTATAATGACCTAGATTTCTCTATGATAAGAATAGCCACCACTAAGGAAGGTGGCTGTAATATGGATGAATGCACTAAGAACTTTTATGGACTCTCAAAGAGAAAACAATGTTACTTTTTTTACTCATAAGATAGTCTCTACTCTGTGCCAGTCAGTCCACATGTTTTAACTCTTCCCCTCACAATCCTTTGAGGTAAGCCCTAGCATCATTCCCATTTTCAGGATGAGAAAGTAGAGCCTCAGTTGAGCCAAAGCAATGGGTGAATGAATGAAATTAGGACATCTCATCACTCTAAATCTTTGCAAGAGGAATAAATGTCCCAAACCCTTGAGATTCTAGAATCTCCTGAGTCTATATTCAAAGAGAAAGGAGCAAGATGGAAATTTAGAACAAAATTCTCCTCTCATAGAAGGAAGATGCTGGTTGTCAACTGCAAGTTCTAGGGAAATGCCTTGAGACCCCACCCCCACCCCCAGGTCCCTGGGGTTCTGTGGTTGGATCTGGGAACTCTGAAAGTCTCCTTGAACAGACTTAGAGCTGATGGAGTGGGGAGAGAGCAGGCTTATAAGGGACTCTCACAGGAAATGCAACAATAGCAGTGTTGTGCCCCATGAGAGCTGCAAACAGCATCCTCAGCAACAGGGAATATGGGTATGAATACGCTTGAGCTGTTCTGCCACCTAAATGTGCATAATGAAAAAAAAAACATATAAAAATGTAATAAAATAGGTCTGTGAATTCAGCCTTAAAAAATCATGTGCATCTGGGTCTTGTCCTGAAGGAAAAAAGAAAATCCCATGACCAGTTTGGTGGAGCTGGATGACGGAGTGGTTAAACGGTTATTTATTATTTGATATTGTGTTTTTCAGAAAGATAATACTCATTGTTAAAACTTCAAGCAATGTACGTGTAATGGTATATAAGGAATGCTTCTAGCTACAAGTAACAGTAAACAAAAAACAATGGTTTAAAAGCTGAGTAAACATGCATGAATGCTCAGACATATCTGACTCTTTGTGACCCTATGGACTATATAACCCACCAGGCTCGTCTGTCCATGGAATTTTCCAGACAAGAATATTGGAATGGGTTGCCATTTCCTACTCCAGGGTATCTTCCTAATCCAGAAGTCAAACCTGTGTCTCCTGCCCCTCCTGCACTGCCAGGCAGATTCCTTCCCACTGAGCCACAGGTGAAGCCTAAAAGATGAGTATTTATTGTTAATTGCCAGGAAGCCTGAGGCAGGAGGCTCTGGACTTGGTTTGTGGGTTCTCAGGTGCTCAGTCATGTCCAACTCCTTGGGACTCTATGGACTGTAGCCTGCCAGGTCCTCTGTCTGTGGGGATTCTCCAGGCAAGGAGAGTGGAGCTGGTTACCATGCCCTCCCCCCTGGGGTATTCCTGACTCGGCGACTGAAACCGAGTCTCTTGTCTGCTTCACTGGCAGGCGGGTTCTTTACCACCAGCGCCACCTGGCAAGCCCCGGGACTTGGTTTAAGGACTTGCTGTCAATAAGAACTCAGACCCCTCTGCTCTTTCTGCCTGGCTCTACTCCGTGTGTAGGTAATGTCTCCCGTCATGGTCACAAGATAGCTGCCACAGCTCCAGATATCAGGTCCTCATGTCACAATCTCAGGCAGTAAGGAAAGGGATCAGACTATGCTAAAGAGAATCTTGTATTCTTTAATTAAAGAGAAAGATCTTTTCCAGAAACGGTCCCCTTCCTCCACAAAGTCAGATGGACCTCTCTCCAAACCTTAGCTCTCCTGCTTTATCTCTCTGAGCCTCAATTTTCCCATCCTGGAAATGGGGATAATAGTAGTACCTTCCTCAGGGGGTGTTGCGAGAATTAAATGAGAAAATATTTCGTGTCCAGTAAGCACTCAGGAGCTGTGCTACTATCTTCCATTTCCCTACCATATTCACCCTTCTTAACCTGTCTCTGCTTATTCTGTGATGCCTCAGAACTGCAACAACCGTCTTTCTTCTCCTCTGGCTTTTGGTTGATTTGGCCAATGAGAAGTATAGTATCAACAGGAGCTCAACAGGGAAGATAGAGAAGTTGAGTGTTTATCCCCCTCGCTCCTTCTCTGTGGTACTGCTGCAGGAGGCTGTTTCTCTAGTGATGGCCTCAGCTTCTCTCTCTCTGCCAGCTGCCTGGTAAGCCCACAGGGTAATAGCTCCCTAAGGTTACTAGCCCCAGGGGGTGGCTCCATTGTTTTTATAAACGTGCCCTCACCTTAGTAAATAGTCTCTGTATTTAACACTTCTTGAAATACCAGTTTGAGTGCATTATCTTTTCCTGCCAGGAGCTGGACTGATTCAAAACACGAGTTTTTTTTTTTTTCCCCCCAAAGTAAATTATTTGCAAACTTCAGTATTTTATTAGTAGTGACAAGTGATTTGTGTCACACTTCATGATTAAGAATCACCAGTCCTCTTGGTCAAAAAGTCAGTCAAGTGGGATGTTTGATTGAGTTGGCTCTTATAATCATGAATTAAATCTAAATCCTTGGGCTTCTGGCCATATCCTGAGGCACAATATTTTTTACATGATAATGGTTTTGGGGAAAAAAAGAAAAGACAATTTTTACATTCATATGCCCCGAACTCGTTGCTGCATAGTCTTGACATCCTTCAGTTAAATGGAAAACACCAGGTTTTGAAACTGTATTGATTTCAGTGGGCATATATTATTTTACTGTAAGTACCAATGTCTGTTGTACTTAATATACAATGGATTAATTTAAAATGCATTAGTTTAATAAAAATGCATAAAATAGAATAGAATTGCATTAGCTTCAATAAAAAATTCAATTTCATAAATATTATCTCGTGTTAAAATGCATTGATTTCCAGGAAAATATATTGGTCAAAGGTAATTTACATTGCTTTGAATGGAAATGCGCCAGTCTCCATACATATGCATTAGCTTAGTCAAACGTATCCACTTGTGTAAAATATCGGTTAGGCTGAAATGGATTCCAGCCCTGTTTGTTGTTGTTGTTGTTGTTTTATTCTCTTTGGCTGAATAAGTATTTCCCATGCTCGCTTTAGTGTAGCCTAGTTCCTGTGAAGGAGGGCAGGTGGGTGAGCCTGAGGAACATTCTGGTAACCCACTGGTTGGTGGACTGTTGACTTCTGCAGCAGTTAAGACTCCCTTGGTGGCAGGTAAGGTGTGTTCACCTTCCCTACCAAGGCTGGGTGTGGGATATGAGCTGGAGATCCAAGCAAAGGGCCCAGAAGGCCGCATGAGGACTGACTGGAGCTGCACCCGGACCAGGAAAATGTAGACTTTGACTGTGGCGGGAGAAGCTGGAAGGGAGCTACGTTATGGGGGGCAAGTAGGGACCGGAAGCAGGTGAGCTAAGCCCAGAGCTCAGGGTCAGCAGGACACAGGCTCACAGCTGGGCTCTGGGGTCTCCCAGAGTTCCAACCTTGAACCTGCCACGTTCTGTGTGTCCTTCGCCAAGTCACTTAGCCTCTCTGAGTCTCTGTTACTCCCAGGTATTATGTCAAACACTAAGTACTTTCCATATACTGATTTATTTAATCATCACCACAGCTTACAAGTGTCTTGTTCCAGGTCATACAGCTAGCAGAGGGGTAGAGCTGGGATTTGAACCCCAAATCCCTCTAGATCTCAGCCACCAGACTGCCTCCAGTAATTCTATGTGAAGCATGCAGTGTGTGATCGCTCAGTCACGTCCGACTCTTTGTGACCCCATGGACTGTAGCCTGCCAGGCTTCTCTGTCCATGGGATTGTCCAGGCAAAAATACTGGAGCAGGTTGCCATTTCCTTCTCCAGGGGATCTTCTCAACCCAGGGATCGAACCCAGGTCTTCTGTGTTGAAGGCAGATTTGCTACCCTCTGAGCCACCAGGGGTGCCTTGGGGTACATTGGGGTAATTCAGGGAGGTATCTAATCCCTGTTCTCTGGCTGCTGAGGAAACTTTGGATAAGTGACTTTGTCTCTTTAGGCCTCAGTTCCTTCATCTGTTAAATAGGTATAACAACAGCATTTATCTCCTACAGCCCACAGACGTGGCAGGAGCACATCAGACAGCAGACCCTCACCCACAAAAAGCACTCACCACTTTCCAGAGCCTTTAACACGCGAATGTGCGTCCTGAATCCCTAAAGAGGGGAATAAGTAGGCAGATGAAGCCACCTACGGTCGGTCGCAAAGAGTCGGACACGACTGAGCGACTGAACTGAACTGAACTGAACCCACCCAGGAGGAGGCTGAAGAAGGAAAGAAGTGCAATACGGAGAGACTTAGAGAAGAAGGAACTGCCCTGAGTTCCATTTCCCAAAGTGTGGGACCCCTCCTTCAGTGATATGTGAGTTGCCGTTGCTCTCTACAGATGGCCATTTTTCAAAACTTTTTATTTGGAAAAAAATTACAACAGAAGAGTTATAAGAAGAGTACCGTGAACTCTCTGAACTTCTCCAGATTTGCCAAATGTTGACATTTTGCCACATTTGCTTTATTTTTCTCTCCGTCTGTATGTGTATATATAACTTTCTATATATATGTTTCCCCCTGAACCATTTGAGTTAATGCAGTCACCAGCACAGTCCTTTACACACAAGAGATCAGTGTTTGTCTCCTAAGAACAAGGTCATTCTCATTCGTAACTATCGTACAACTGTCACATGCAGAAGACTTAGCAGTGATACGGTTCTAGAATCCGAGTTTTAAGAGTCCGTGTTGAAATTTCACCAAAGGAAATAGTGACATAAAATTGAACCGTATTTTAGAATCATGATTTTTCCATTCGGGATCTTATCCAGGATCACACATTGAAATTAGCTGTGCCTTCTTTTGGCCTCCTTTAACCTGGACCTGTGCTTCAGCCTTCTTTTGTCTTTCTCAAGGTTGATATTTTTGAAGAGTCCATTTTGGAGACCATCTCTCAGTTTGGGTTTGTCTGGTGTTTCCTTGGGATTAGATTCAAGTTACGGGGACTTCCCTGGTGTTCCAATGGTTAAGAATCTGCCTGTCAATGCAGGGGACGTGGGTTTGACCCCTGATCTGGGAAGATACCACAGGGCAGCTAAGTCCGTGCACCAGAACTGCTGAGCCGTGCCTCTGGAGCACGTGCCCCCCAAGAGAAGTCACCGCAATGAGAAGTGTGTGCAACTAGAGAGTGGCGCCCCCTCGCCGCAACTAAGAGTCCACGCGCAGCAGTGAAGGCCCAGTGCAGCCAAAAACAAATAAATAACAAAGACTCAAGTTACATACCTTGGCAAGAACACCCCTGAAGTAATGCTGCCTCCTTCTCAGTGCATCGCATCAGGAGGCCCCTGACGGCCACTTGTCCCATTTCTGGTGTTGCAAACTCTGACTTCTTGGATGGGGTGGTATCTGCCAGGTTTCTCCACTCTAATTTTTTCCCTTTGTAATTAGTAAGAAATCTATGTAGGAGGTACATATTTACTTTTATGTTCCATTTGTTTCTGCAAAGGAAAATTTTAGTGTTTCATTTACAGTTGCAAAATAAAATTTCTTTCTTCAAAACATGTATTTAAAGTAAAAAAAAAAAAAGTGAGTCAATTTGAAGAAAAGTATAAAATAAGTGACAATAATGGAGATGTGTGGATATGGCAACATACTGTGACATGGGGTACTCAAATGGCAGTTTTAGTGACTCGGTCATGTCCCGCTCTTTGCGACCCCGTGGACTGTAGCCGCCAGTCTCTTCAGTTCCTGGAACATGCCAGGCAAGAACACTGGAGTGGGTAGCCATTCTCTTCTTCAGGGGATCCTCCCGACCCAGGGATCGAACACAGGTCTCCTGCATTGCAGGCAGATTCTTTACCCCCTGAACCACCAGGGAAGCCCGTTTTAGGGACACAGGATAGTAAATGTTTAACCTGCCAAGTATGGGGACAGTCGTTTCAAGGAAATACAGGAGAGAGGAGAGGGAATTCCCGGGGTCTTCAGAGACCCAGAGTGGCTTCTCTGCTGCCCAGTGCGTCCTCCTCCCCCGGGGCCTGTAGTCCCTGCCTCCAGTTTCTGTCTGGCCTCGCAGGCCTGGGCAGGTGGACCTGAGGGCGATCACTTCAGTCCCCCTACCTGGCACTGCAGGGGAGCCACCAGCTGCTCTGGGAGGCCCTGGGGACTCAGAAAACCCACTGGTTCAAGGAAACCCACTCAACCATCCATACAGACTAGCATCCTGCAGAAAGAGGCCCTCCCAGTCCCTTGCAGATTCAGAGCTGTGGACAAGATGGAAGCCAGACCAGGTGCTGCTCTTCTGGACACAAACCACTGGTGCGGTCTCGCAAGGGACCATGAATACTTGAGGCAGCAGGACCACCAAGCAGCGGCCAGATTTTGAGGGAAAGACCTGCAGCCTGGGAAGAAAAAGCAAATGCAACTTGGTACTTGTTCTTGGGGTAACAGAGGCCCAGACACTGCCTGGCTTAGCCCTCAAAAGTGGCCCCTTGAACTGCAAGGAAGACTGTCCTTTCAGGCCCTGACCAACGCTTGAAACTTGTGCCCACCAGATGCCCCTGCCACGCTGGCATCCACAGCTAGAATCCAGGTGAGTCAGTGCAAGGAAAACCTGGATTAATTTCAGGATTTTGGCAAAATGGAGAGGAAATAGATTCACAT
Source organism: Oreotragus oreotragus (assembly GCA_006410675.1). Lineage (NCBI taxonomy): Eukaryota > Metazoa > Chordata > Mammalia > Artiodactyla > Bovidae > Oreotragus > Oreotragus oreotragus. The sequence goes on from SJYX01017395.1 coordinate 165,243, forward strand.
TTGAGTCCAGGAAGGGCAGTGGGTAAGGACACAGGCTTCGCATTTAATCACTCCTGGATGCCGGTCGTGGTGCTTGGGAACACCCACCCCACTCTGAGTCTTCTCATCTGTAGAAGGGGATAGTAATATTGTCTTAATATCGCTTACTCCCTTGTTGTTGTGAGGACCACAGGAAGGAAGTGAATAAAGAACTTGGCATAATGCCAGGCACATTATAAGCAGTCATTACATTTGTAGCTATTATTATTGTTGATCAAACCAGTTACTCAGAACAGCTTGATGAAAAGTCATTCAGGTGAACAGGGGCTCCTTGAAAGTAGGAATCATTTTGCATTCATCTCTGTACCACCAGTACCTACACCAGGGCCTGGCCTAGAGGAAGTACATAGTAATGACGGTTAATAAGAATAATCATAACTGCTCATATTTTTGGAGCATTTATTGTTTCAAGCCCGAGTGACACCCTATACATATATTATTGCATTCAAGCCTCAAAACCTCTCTCTGCACTTATACACTGCTGGTGGAAATGCAAAATTGTGCAGCCACTGTGGAAAATGGTCTGGCAGTTTCTCAAAACTTTAAACATAAAGTTACCATACAACCTGGCAACTCCACACCTAAGTACCCATCCTAAAGAACTGGAAAACTGATATTCAAACAAATATGTTTCTTTTGCGGGTGATGAAAATGGTTCAGGGCTTCCCAGCTGGCTCAGTGGTTAAAATCCACCTGCCAGTGCAGGAGACTCAGGATCAATCCCTCGGTTGGGAAGATTCCCTGGAGAGGAAATGGCAACCCCCTCTAGTAGTCTTGCCTGAAAAAAATCCCATGAACAGAGGAGGCTGGTGGGCTACAATCCATGGGGTCACAAAGAGTTAGACAGGACTGAGCATGTTTGAGCACGAGAATGTTTTAAAACAGTACATTTTTTAATCAATAGTCAAAAACTTTTTTAAAGGTGAGAGTTTTACATACACACACACTTGGCCACGTAAAAGTGAATGTTAGTGTTATTTAATACATTCACAATGTTATACAACCACCTCTATCTAGTTCCAGAACATTTTCATTACTTCAAGTGGAAAAGCATGTTTGAGCACGAGAATGTTTTAAAACAGTACATTTTTTAATCAATAGTCAAAAACTTTTTTAAAGGTGAGAGTTTTACATACACACACACTTGGCCACGTAAAAGTGAATGTTAGTGTTATTTAATACATTCACAATGTTATACAACCACCTCTATCTAGTTCCAGAACATTTTCATTACTTCAAGTGGAAACTCCACACCCATTAACAAGCACTCCCCATTCCCTTCTCCCCACCAGCCCCTGGCAACCACCAGTCAGCTTTCTGTCTCTATGAATTTACCTATTCTGGACAGTTCACATACAATCAGACATGTGGCCTGTTTTATCTAGTTTCTATCAATCACTTCGCATAATGTTTGCGAGGTTTATCTACGGAGCCGCATCTGTAACTCTTTCTTAGCTGAATAATATTTCACTGTATGGATAGGCTATAACTGGTTTATCCATTCATCTATTGATGGACAGCTAAGCAATCTTTCAAGTACTTGGCTTGTAGCAATTCATGGGATTCCTACAACAACCTTAAACAAGGTAGGTGTTGTTATTATCTCCATTTTACAGGTGGGGAGTTGAGGACCGGTGAGAGAAAGTCACTGCCTCAGTGACACAGCTGGTTAGTGAAAAGTGAGGATTCAAGTCTGGGCCACCTGGCCCCAGAGTCCAGGCTCTCAATGTTTGGAGGCCAGGTTTCTTCTCTGCAAACTGGAAGATTTCCTTTCCTCCTATGGTTGTTGGGAAGATTAAATAAAACCCAACTTTTACAAGCATAGCACAGTGACTGGCCTTCATGGAGGGGTCAGTAAAAGGGAGCTGTTCTTTTATTATTTTATTTTTTGGCTTGATACATCTCTCTGCCTTTGTACTTCAATGCTTTCTCTACCTGGTTCACTTCAGATTATGTTTCAAGCCTCCAATTCAAGGGTGACCTCCTCTAGGAAGGCTTCCATGACCTTGCTAAGTGCCTTCTGTGGAGTTTCCACAGTCCATGGGGTTACCAAACTGCTGTAGATCTGACCACACATTTCTACAACTTTCTCCTCCCATCTAACACAGGGCAGAGGTTGTGCCTTCTCCTTTGTATCCCTGGCTCCTGGCACAGCCCTGAACCAGCATGGATGTTTGTTCATAGACTGGGTGCTCATTTGTTCAACAAAATGTTTTGAGCACTGACAGTATGTCAGGCTCTGGGGCATTAGCATGTGGCTTTGTTGGATGACTAAAGGGCCCTCCCCAAGTTCTGTGCCCACCTGGCCATCTCACTGTGAGTGCTACTCCCCCATGTATACCTGCTAAGCTAGCACTTTCTGAAAGATCTTCATATCTTCCTGGAAGTGGACCAGGGAAGGTTCCAGGCCCAAGTTCTCCAAGTATGACTCCTCCACCCCAGTTCCAGATATCCAGCAACCTGGCTCTCCTCTCTGTGTCTCCCTGAAGCCCCCAGGCCTCCCTGAGCCCAACCCTTCTCCTGAAATGCAGTTTCTTGTGGCTTCACATTACATCTCCCAGAGCACAGGCTCGTTTCTCCAATCTGTCACCGGATGCACCAACTCTCCAGGCTAAAAATACCCTTGACATTTTTGAAGGCCTGTTAGGGCTGGAGCTGCTCGCCTCAAGGTTGTGAGTTTCTTGCAGATCGATGCAGGTGGTGTAGCAGTCACAGGCTGAGGGCAGCAATTACCTCAGTCACAGCTTGGTTACACCCAGTGGATGGGCTTGCCTGCTTTCCCGACATCCCTCCCTGACTCTGAGCTCCTGGAAATCAGGGATCAGGGTTCACGCATCACCATGTCCTCACACAGCCTGGCATACAGTAGGGGCTCAATAAATGTTTGCTGAATGATACACAGTCGTTATGAACAGGGACTCTGGAGCCAAATTGCTGTTGTTCAGTCGCTAAACTGTGTCTTTGCGACCCCATGGACTACAGCACGCCAGTCTCCTCTGTCCTCCACTATCTCCTGGAGGTTTGCTCAGATTTGTGTTCATTGAGTCAGTGATGTTGTCCAACCATCTTAACCTCTGCAGTCCTCTTCTCCTTTTGCCTTTAATCTTTTCCAGCATCAGGGTCTTTTCCAATGAGTCAGCTCTTATCATCATGGGGCCAAAGTATTGGAGCTTCAGCTTCAGCATCTGTCCTTTCAGTGAATATTCAGGGGTGATTTCCTTTAGGATTGACTGGTTTGATCTCCTCGCAGTCCAAGGGACTCTCAAGAATCTTCTACAGCACCACAATTTGAAAGCACCAATCCTTCAGCACAGTCTTCTTGATGGGCCAACTCTCTCATCTGTATATGACTAATGGAAAAACCACAGCTTTGACGACAGGAATCTTTGTCAGTAAAATGATGTCTCTGGAGTCAAATTACTTGGGTTCAAATTCTGGCTCTACTTCTGACTGGGTGGCCACTCTGTCTTCATTTTCTCATCTGTTAAATAGGAGTACTGAGGTTCATGACATTGTACAGGAGACAGGGATCAAGACCATCCCCATGGAAAAGAAATGCAAAAAAGCAAAATGGCTGTCTGGGGAGGCCTTACAAATAGCTGTGAAAAGAAGAGAGGCGAAAAGCAAAGGAGAAAAGGAAAGATATAACCATCTGAATGCAGAGTTCCAAAGAATAGCAAGGAGAGATAAGAAAGCCTTCTTTGGTGATCAATGCAAAGAAATAGAGGAAAACAACAGAATGGAAAAGACTGGAGATCTCTTCAAGAAAATTATAGATACCAAGGGAACATTTCATGCAAAGATGGGCTCAATAAAGGACAGAAATGGTATGGACCCAACAGAAGCAGAAGATATTAAAAAGAGGTGGCAAGAATACA